>JAGDYQ010000133.1:1107745-1289986 GCA_021962125.1 Bulinus truncatus | reverse complement strand
GCTATATATATATATATATATATATATATATATATATATATATATATATATATATATATATATATATATATATATATATATATTACTTACACAAGACAGCAGCCATCACAAAGTCTACCTGCTGGCTTTTGACAAATGTTATAAAGATATTATTTATAATTAAGATTATGGGCTGTAAAATAAAACGAAGAATTTGAATTTACCTCAACAGGTCTGATTTTGTTTATTGACCTGCAATAGATCTAAATATTATGAGCTGAATTCATCTATGAACACAACAGTTCTAAGACAAGAAACAAATTCAACTCGCCAAAATGATTTACAAAACACATTTTTCAAAACAGACTTAATTGGTCAAACAATTGATAGTGATAATAGATGTAAATAGAAGGCATATTACAAGGATAGATGATAGATCGTCCCTTGGAGAGATAAGTATTTTGTTTAGTAAGCACGCTTGATTACATGTATAAAAGTGAGATTTCTATAAATAAATGTCTGACATATACGATTGCAGGGAAAAAAAAGAAAGACAAATATCTGTTTAAATGAAAGACAGACTTGGAGAAGACATTTTTTTAACTTCATTTTCTTTTCATTACTGAGTTTCAAAAAAAATAAGAGAGATATTTTTATATGTATACATACCTGCGTCACTGATGTCAAATATGGCGACGCTACATTCTAGTGAAGGTACAGCTCTGGAAAAAAATCTAGACGATGTGTATCAGCACGACCCAAAGTGTATCAGCACGCCTCAAAGTGTATCAGCACGCCTCAAAGTGTATCAGCACGCCTCAAAGTGTATCAGCACGCCTCAAAGTGTATCAGCACGCCTCAAAGTGTATCAGCACGCCTCAAAGTGTATCAGCACGACCCAAAGTGTATAAGCATGTCCCAAAGTGTATAAGCATGTCCCAAAGTGTATCAACACGCCCCAAAGTGTATCAACATGCCCCAAAGTGTATCAACATGCCCCAAAGTGTATCAACATGCTCCAAAGTGTATCAGCATGTCCCAAAGTGTATCAACACGCCCCAAAGTGTATCAGCATGCCCCAAAGTGTATCAACATGCTCCAAAGTGTATCATCATGCCCCAAAGTGTATCAACATGCCCCAAAGTGTATCATCATGCCCCAAAGTGTATCAACATGCCCCAAGGTGTATCAGCATGCCCTAAAGTGTATAAACATGCCCCGAAGTGTATAATAATGACCCAAAGTGTATCAGCATGCCTCAAAGTGTATCAACATACCCTGAAGTGTATCAACATGCCCTGAAGTGTAAAATAATGACCCAAAGTGTATCAGCATGCCTCAAAGTGTATCAACATACCCTGAAGTGTATCAACATGCCCTGAAGTGTATAATAATGACCCAAAGTGTATCAGCATGCCCACTAGTCTACCCAGCTTTAAATGGGTACCTGACTTAAGTTAGGGAAGTAAAGGCGGCTGGGCGTTGTGCTAACCACACAATCCCTTCATATGCCGAGGTTATAGAAACAGGTGAATTCTACACTCCATCTGCCCCGATGGCCTGCTAGGGATAAGGGAATTTACTTTACCAAAGTGTACCAGCATACCCCAAAGTGTATTAGCTTTCCCCAGCATGGGACACATTGATAATCACTTTGTGGTACTTCAATATCATATTTAAGAATATATATCATACCAGAATATTTTTTCCGTAAAGGCCCTTCCATTTCAAATGGGAGCCTGGAAACATTTCCTATTTTTAACTTTGTTTTTGTTGGGCTCCAGTTGACAAAGTTTGTCTATCTTGCCGTGGTCCGTTCAGTATAAAGACAGTAATTATGGACGGACCATACAAAAAGAAGGGATGGTTGATTTATGTAAAATAAATCTAAACCATTCCAAAAAGGGATAAGTAAGTGGCTTACAACCAAGATCAGTTTGAAAAGGGGAAAAGCAGGTGAAATAATAAAAAAACTTAGATCAGGCCAAAAAAAGTATATATAAGTAGGCATATTTAAAGGTTTGGCAAGTCTGAAAGGGGATGAGTAGGTTTGTGGGAAATAAGGACCGGTCTGAGGGGGCTATATTTGATGAGTCCTATTTTGCTTTTTATTTGCTTTCTACAGTGTGTAGTTATGGTTACATTCATTTTTTCAATACACTGTGTTAAGAAAATAATAATAATGTGCTTATTAATGTGTGTTTGAGAAAGTTTTACGTTACATCAATATTTTATTCTTTGTTCTGACAAAGCAGTTTTAAAAAAAAAAATCAATAGCTCTTCAAAACGGTTTTTTTGTCAATAGCTATGTGTAATCAATTATTAACTCAAAATCAATATTCTTCTAGTTCTGTTGAATGAATACAAAAACAAATCCATCAGGAAACAATGTCTACGGATGGCATTGAATATTATGACATAATTAAATTTTTTCGTTTGTTTCTATCATAGTCAAATCAAGCATGAATGATCCAGAGAGGTATATTTAACTCGACATGATCAGAATATTTTCTGTTTGCAACACCCTGCAGTGAAATTCTTTACTTCTACGCACCTTGCTAATGTATAAACTACACAATAAGTTAATGGAACGGAGAGGTTTTCTTTTCTGCTGAATACAATTTCCTGTAACGCACGTTTGTTTCTATTTACACAATATGAAAACAAAGACTTAAATATTTCTGGACCAGCACCCACACGCAGTTAAGCTACGAGCTGTCAGCGGAGATTGACCCACAGACTATTTAATATATAAACTACGTGTTGACCACAAGTTTCCACACGTATTCCACAGAGTCGTTCTAGGTCTTCTTGGACTTCAAGGCATTTAGGCCCTATTGTGTTTTAAAACTATTCCTGGCAATTTTCTCTCACATTTAGATACTATTGTGTTTTAAAACTATCCCTGGTAATCTTATCTCACATTTAGATACTATTGTGTTTTAAAACTATTCCTGGCAATTTTCTCTCACATTTAGATACTATTGTGTTTTAAAACTATTCCTGGCAATTTTCTCTCACATTTAGATACTATTGTGTTTTAAAACTATTCCTGGCAATTTTCTCTCACATTTAGATACTATTGTGTTTTAAAACTATTCCTGGCAATTTTCTCTCACATTTAGATACTATTGTGTTTTAAAACTATTCCTGGCAATTTTCTCTCACATTTAGATACTATTGTGTTTTAAAACTATCCCTGGAATTCTTCTCTCACATTTAGACCCTATTGTGTTTTAAAACTATTCCTGGCAATTTTCTCTCACATTTAGATACTATGGTGTTTTAAAACTATTCCTGGCAATCTTCTCTCACATTTAAATACTATGGTGTTTTAAAACTATCACTGGTAATCTTATCTCATATATAGATACTATGGTGTTTTAAAACTATCCCTGGTAATCTTATCTCACATATAGATACTATGGTGTTTTAAAACTATCCCTGGTAATCTTATCTCACATTTAGATACTATGGTGTTTTAAAACTATCCCTGGTAATCTTATTTCACATATAGATACTATGGTGTTTTAAAACTATCCCTGGTAATATTATCTCACATTTAGATCCTAACGTGTTTTAAAACTATTTCTGGCTATTTTCCCTCACTGACCAAAGTCTTAAAGCTGAACGAATCCTCTGTGAGCGATACAGGAGAAATATAACGGTCTTAATGTCAAAAAGAAACCAACAACAAAGTTTATTCCATGTCCTCTACCATCACCAACCCAGGTATTTACTGGACTCACTGGTGCATTCAGTCCGGGAAATCGTTCCGGCTCATTAACCCTGTGATCTATGGGGACTTCCTGATGGAACTAATCTGGCTCTCTGGTCACACAGCAACACACAGTTGCATCTACACACACACACATACCTGTTTAATTGGTCACTTTACAGAGAACAGCAAAATGTCAGTTGCCTGAAATTGAACACAAAATGCTTGTTTGCATGTGTGTATTTGTGTTTGTGTTCTGTTTGTGTTCGAAATTAAAAAGCAAACAAACTACAGAAACAGCTCATGTAACCGTTGCTAAGCCCCACCCCTAGAGCCGAGCCCCTCACCCACACAGCCGCCACCAGTACTACAATGTCAGGTGAGTGAGAAAGAGTCCGGGTGTTGGTTCCACAGTTTGTTTTGTTATCTTCTCATGACTGTTCGGTCAATGTTTCAAAGTGTCACAATACAAAAATAAAATCAATCATTGATGCGAAGATCTTAGGGCTTGAAAACAAAATCACTCAGTTGGCTCAAGGAAATGTGCAGGATGAAGATAAGGCGAATACAAATCGAATTTAAGTGAAGAGAAATACAGTCGAGGAATTATGGGATGTACTCATCTGCTGAAGTATAAAATGTCAGTTATTCCAGCTATGACTACTTGTTAAGCCTTGTTATTGATTATAATTGTGATAATATAATGATGAACTATTAAAGTAACTCAGCTCACAGACCAGTAAAGAGTGATTCAGTTTTTTTTCTATTATGATGCATATTGTGCACACAATTTAAAGCTATCGGACGAGTAAAGAGTGATTCTGTGTTTTCTATTATGTTTCATATTATGCACACAGTTTAAAACTAACAGAGCCGTAAAGAGTGATTCTGTATTTTCTATTATGATTCATATTATACACACATTTTAAAACTAACATACCAGTAAAGAGTGATTCTGTGTTATCTATTATGATTCATATTATGCACACATTTTAAAACTAACATACCGGTAAAGAGTGATTCTGTTTTATCAATAATGGGTCATGTTATGCACACAGTTTTTTTCTCGTTAAGTCTGTAAAAAAATAATTTCTCGAGGTGTTTTAAGGTCAGTATAAAATTTCATCTTTTGATTTTATTAGTCATAATTAAAAAAAAAGATGTTGCATTCGAACCTTTGAATTATTTTTTTAAAGAAATATATAAATTAATTAAATTTACGGTTATTACTTAATCTATCTACGTTGTTGTTTAACTCAGCCATTTGGAGTTATTTTGTTTTATATCGATTATAGACGGCTAGCTCCAAGTTTTACATGAGCTCATTTAACTACCAACAAATTCAATCACTCAAAAAAGGAAAAAAATAACAACAAGTTCTACTCTTCAAATATACATAAATAGATCAGTCAGCAATCACTGCACCTTCCCCCCCCCCTTCCCTTTATTTCATAGTGCCAAGTTGATATGTTGTTTGTGTTATTTGTTCACTACAGTCTTTGTAATGATGAGATCTTCATCTCGTGATCAAATGTATCGCTAATTATAAATTTTGGTGTTCCTCCTCTTCCTCCCGATTTCTCCCCCCCCACCCATCCTCATCATATCCGAATAGTTATAGCACTTGCAGTAATTTGAACATATCGAGCTCACAACCAACAGCGCCACCAAGTCACTCGTCTGTGATCTATATGTTCAAAGGAATAAGGTTCACCGTTCTGATGATCTGTGGGCATCACGCCCCTCCAACACGCCTTCCAACACGGCCTCTACATAACCTCCACCACGTCCTCCCACCAAGCACTCCACCACGTACCTCAACACAACCTCCACCACGCACTCCACCACAGCCTCCACCTCCACCACAAACTCCACCACACCCTCCACCACGCACTCCACCACACCCTCCACCTCCACCACGCACTCCACCACACCCTCCACCACGCACTCAACCTCCACCTCCACCAAGCACTCCACTACACCCTCCACCACGCACTCCACAACAGCCTCCACCTCCACAACACACTCAACCTCCACCTCCACCACGCACTCCACCTCCACCACGCATTCCACCACAGTCTCCACCTCCACCACGCACTCCACCTCCACCACGCACTCCACCTCCACCTCCACCACGCACTCCACCACACCCTCCACCACGCACTCCACCACAGCCTCCACCTCCACCACGCACTCAACCTCCACCTCCACTTCCACCACGCACTTCACCACAACCTCCATCACGCACTCAACCTCCACCTCCACCACGCACTCCACCACACCCTCCATCACGCACACAACCTCCACCTCCACCACGCACTCCACCACACCCTCCATCACGCACTCAACCTCCACCTCCACCACGCACTCCACCACAACCTCCATCACGCACTCAACCTCCACCTCCACCACGCACTCCACCACACCCTCCATCACGCACTCAACCTCCACCTCCACCACGCACTCCACCACAACCTCCATCACGCACTCAACCACAACCTCCACCACGCTTTCACTAACATAACAGCACAATCTTAAGACATTTACTTGTTTGAAAAGTGAATTACTTCCACTTTCGAGCTTTTCATAAAAACGAATTTATATGAATAAATATTTCTTTCAATCAAATATCATTTTTGTGATTTTACTATTTACTCAAACAGGATATCTGTGATCATAAATAATCTTGCGCTGGTTATCTGTGACCATAAATAATCCTGCGCTGAATTGCTGAACAAGATTGTTTTGACAAACGCCTACACTAAAAGTGTGATAAAAATTGTCAAAATGACACTGGAGAGAATATTTCTAAAAGCTTTTATCGTGTTACTGTTGTCTTGTGTATTATATTTACTGCTCTACATTAGACTTGGTTATAATCTACATTTCAAGAAACACCATCCTGGGATGTGCAGGTACTCAGCTATAAAACTCTATGTTTTTGTGCTTTAATTTATTCCTGAAATTTGCATCGGCATTTTTTTTCTGTATGTTTTTGTGCGATAATATTAAATACGCTGATCTTTAAAAAAATCGCACCTCTCACAATGTACATGCTTTCAATAATATATATATATATATATATATATATATATATATTATAGGTTACGATATATATTTATCCATAGGTATATAAGTCTTATATATCTATGTATATATCCATACTTTCAATATATATAATTTCCAATAGTATTACAGTATCAGTCTTTTTTATAACTATTTATCAGGAGTTTCACGTGCCTTCATGTTTCTAAATTACATACACTTTACCGTCAGACATTGAGTCGAACGGCCACCAAACTATTTATAGTATCTGTCATAACTTGAACGGCCACCAAACTATTTATAGTATCTGTTATAACTTGAACGGCAACCAAACTTTTATAGTATCTGTCATAATTTGAATGGGCCACCAAACTATTTATAGTATCTGTCATAATTTGAACTACCACTAAACTATTTATAGTATCTGTAATAATTTGAACGGGCCACCAAACTATTTATAGTATCTGTCATAATTTGAACGGGCCACCAAACTATTTATAGTATCTGTCATAATTTGAACGGGCCATCAAACTATTTATGGTATGTCATAATTTGAACGGCCACCAAACTATTTATAGTATCTGTCATAATTTGAACGGGCCACCAAACTATTTATAGTATCTGTCATAATTTGAACGGGCCACCAAACTATTTATAGTATCTGTCATAATTTGAACGGGCCACCAAACTATTTATAGTATCTGTCATAATTTGAACGGGCCACCAAACTATTTATAGTATCTGTCATAATTTGAACGGCCACCAAACTATTTATAGTATCTGTCATAATTTGAACGGGCCACCAAACTATTTATAGTATCTGTCATACATTGAAAGTGAGCTACCGCTATATACGTGTGTGTGTCTGTGTGTGTGTTTGGGTGTGTGCGTGCTTGTGGGTGTTTGTTGCTGTTGTTTAGTTTTATTAACGGGATGATGTTTTCTTTTTGTATGAATGCTTCAATCACAGGCGGAGTAAGGTCTATTGAAGCCCAGGCGCAAACGAAAATATTGGGCCCTTGAAAACAAAAGAGACATTAACCTGTTTATTGAAAATGACTTAGCTGGGCCCGTCACAAGGTCAGGGCCGTTAATTGCTCCTCATATTCAAGTAAAATATTATTTTTATTTATTTACTAGCTGCACCCTGCAAAACCTTTGCATAGAGTTATATCCCCTAAGGCTTGATCGGTAGTGTAGGTTATTTTTGGTTTCGGGCAGATCCGACTTTTGCCTGATTGTATTTTAAACTGGAATACTGTTGTATTAATTCTTTACTTTCGATTTAACGCAGAGCCCAAATCGCTTTTATATAAATTATGTCAAATGCATGTTTATTTATTTTCCATTTAAAAGACAGGTGAAAGGTGTGGAGTTTGGATCCGAAGATTTTCAAGTGACCTCAGATGGGGTAGCGTTCATTACTTCCGGTGTGATGCACGAAGCCATGTCTCCACAATTTAAAGACTTCATCACCCAAAATCAGATCAGAGGTAAACTCCTGATCTACGATTTCAACCGTCCTGACCAGGGAGTGACCGAGCTGAAGATTGAGTCGGACAAACAGTTGAACCTCAAAAGATTTAGGCCCCACGGCATTAGCCTCGTTGAGGACAAAGCAAAGTCCAAGCACCTGGTCTACGTCATCAACCACCAGGGATCGGAACAGGATCGAGTGGAGAAATTCAGGTTCCAGCCGGTGACCAAGACGCTTATCCACCTGAAGTCTTTCACTGGAGATATTCTACGGGTTACACATGACCTGGCTGTGGTGCAGGAGGACCAGTTCTATGTTAGTAATTACCTGTACTTCAGTACGTACGCCCTGTCTGTCGTTGAGCACCTGGCCCCGGTCGGTTTGGGGTCCATTGTATATTTCAACGGGACACATTTTGAGACAGTGGTTTCCAGTGTTCTGGGCCCGAACGGATTGACATTGTCTGCTGATGGAAGGTATTGTTAATGAGTAACCTTTGTCTATCTGTCTGTCTGTCTGTCTGTCTGTCTGTCTGTCTATCTATCTATCTATATATATTCTGTATGTCTGTCTGACTGACTGACTATCTATCTGTCTGTCTGTCTGGTAAACCTTGCTAAATTAGCATTACCAATTGCTTATTACACCTACCATGTATACAATACCTGACTACCAAAATAATTACCAAATAAGATACCTGCATACAATGCACAATTACCAAGTACCAGAACGCCGTCGTGTCATAAAGAAGTAACACTGAGAATAGTGCAGTAAACAAAAGTCTACGGAAAAAAGGTGTAGGTAGCTACGCTGTTCTGATGCGTTCAGCCAGAATAAAAACAACCCTGAAAATTACTAAGAACTAGAAAAAAAATAATTTATATAATCAACTATAATCAACATAACTCATTTGCTATTCATAGTAAACAGGCCCGTAGCGTGCGGGGGGGGGGTCAGGGGGCCGCCCCTCTGCGTTTTGTTTTGGCCCCCCTCTGCTTGTTTGCTCTACTTAGTAACATTTATTCCCCCCCCCCCCCCGCTATGGCCTGGCCCCTGCTGTAGAATTATTTTCACGCTACGGGCTGATAGTAAACACCTCACGTTTATTTTAATTTTAACCTGTTGTTGTTTCAAGTCTACTGTATGTGGCTTACCCTTTATCCGAGAGAATCGAGGTTTACAAAAGGCTAAGCAATAACCGGCTCCACATGGTGCAGTCCTCCATGGTCTACACATGTCCGGATAACATTCACCTGTCTCCATCCGGCAGTGAGCTGTATGTGGGTGCCCACCCAGTGCCGTACAGGGCCCTGGATCACCTGAACCAACCTGAGCATGTCTCGCCGTCCTCCGTAAGTAAAACAAGTTCTGTAATTATAAGTACTAAATAATATTACTATGTTATGAAATATATTCTAGTGCACTTTCCTATTTTTTTAATTTATTGTTTGTATGGAGCGGTTTCATCTTACTACATAAGACTTTAGGAGTTAACTATTAAAGTTCTAACGTTTTTTTTTTTGGAGGCACTGGGCAAATCTAACATTTGGGTGCCCTAGAAAAAGTAATATATGTGTACCTAGACAAACTAACATATGAAAACCTGGGCAAAAGGACATTTTTGGGTGGGAACATAGGGAAATGTACATTTGGGGAGATGAGTAAGAACGATGTGAAAGGTCTCCGCTTGCACTTCTTGGATCCCTCATGATATATCATAACTGGGGCCCCTCTGACCCCCCTTCTCCCCTTAGCAGTGAGGACCCTTGGAAGCTACACGGTTTGCATTTTTTTTTCGAAAGGCCCTGCTCTTAGATCATACACAGTGAATTAAATAATGAAGTAACTTCAGTCAGTTTGTTTAATATGTTCTTTATGAGGGAACCTTGTGTATTAAAAAACAGCAACGTGTAAAAGTAATACAACAAAAGAAATTTTTCCATACCTAGTAAAATTCATATGTCTATATATGAACGCAAACACACAAACAATGTGATACACGCATGCGCGATATATAGCTTAGCTATTGTGTATTGGCTATCTTATCACAGTCTCTCCGAGGGAAATATTAAACTTTCTTTTCAACTTAATCAATACACTCTCAGCCTTGGCGTCGACACTCTAAGATGACCCGATTAAGTCAATATTTTAAAGTATATATGTGACCGTCCTGGTAAAGTTAGATGCGACCCGAGGAGGGGCTTGGGGGACGGGGGACCGGGGGGGGGTGAAATAGTTTATTGTTGTGGCAACATTATTCAATAAAAACAGATATTATCGGAGATTTTTAATTTTTAACAGCAACAGTTTTTTTTTAGGTTACTATTGATTGATTTAGAAACGGCGAGAGAATTTTTAAAATAAGTCAATCGAAGAACAACAAAAAGGGAAACAACTGCAGTTAGAGAAAACGTAGTGTTACAGTTAGACGTGTGTTATGTAAACACAGTTTGAAATGTCCCCAATGACACTAGTTAGGAAATTACAACAACAAAGGGGGAGACCATTGCAGTACTGTAAACCATCTTTTATTTCTTGTTTTCTGTTTTTTTTTTTATCTAACACCAGGTTCTACGCATACCTCTGAAAAATGGTCATTTAGTGGAGGATGGAGTGACCGAGCTGTTCTACGATCACGGTGACCTAATAGCTGGTTCCTCTGTGGCGGCCGTGTACAACGGTCAACTTTTGATTGGATCCATCATGAATAAATTAGTTGTGTGCGACATGGGCTGCAAGCGACTTGACGGATGTAAAGCAGATACAACGCCAGACAACAGCTGACGTGTCACGTTATAAATGTTTTCTAAAAAAAAAATCTATCATAAAATGATGAATAAAATGATGTGTATAGTGTTAGACAGATAGTTGACATATTATAAGACGTTTATATATTGTAAGAAGTTTATATATTATAACACGTTTACATATTATAAGACGTTCATATATTGTAAGAAGTTTATATATTATAACACGTTTATATATTGTAAGAAGTTTATATATTAGTAAAGACGTTTATATATTATAAGACGTTTATATATTATTAGACGTTTAAATATAACAACACGTTTTACATATTATAAGACGTTTACATATTATAAGACGTTTACATATTATAAGACGTTTACATATTATAAGACGTTTACATTTACGGGTGTTGTTTTGGTGTAATCCGTAATATAGGGAGGGAAGGTAAGTAGTTAAAAGTCTGTTCATTACAATTTGTAGTTTTGTGTCTGTAAATAATAACAGTTATATAAAATTATACAATTTTCATTTCAAGAGGATTTTATGACTAGCTGGGATATAATTTATTTAAATTAAGAGGGTGGGGGGGGGGTTGAATTTTGCCAAATCATGTGATAATCGGGATGGATGTAAATATTTGGTATTATTTGGTTGGAAATATTTGGTCTTATTTGGTTGTGAATATGTGTTTGTAAATATTTGGTTGTAAATGGTCGTAAATATTTTGTCTTATTTGCATAACATAATATTTGAATGGACCGATTTATCTTGCAAGTTGATATTTTGAGTCGATATTATACACGTTACCTTTTCATATTTTTCACAACAATTTTCCACTGCATATTTTTAGAGCATTTTCGAAAAAAAATGCTCTATTGTCCCCGTTTTGTCTGTCTGTCTGTCTGTCATCACCCTAGATCTCAACAACCATAAGTCCTAGACCCATGATGTATATATCATTTTGTAGGTCTTGGCCTGCCATGTGTACATCAAAAGTTCATTTTGCGATAGGATCTCTGAGGGCCGGGCTTCAGGGCTCCTAAGGGGCTTATATATTATATATATGGCCCCATTCTACACCTTGTACGTTCAATAACCCATTCATTCGGTGCGAAATACTGCAGCACGTAGTTTCACCAAGATTTATTAAGAAACTCATCAAATGAAATAGTAAGCTTGTGTTCTGAGTTTAATTGAAAGTATCAGAGCTTTGCAACAATTGACGGAGTTTTCGGACGATTAAATGACTACAATTTCGAATGTTTTCAATTATGAGTCCTATTTCAGTAACCACAAACCACTTGTAGTTAGATTTAAGAGAAAATAATTTTTTTTTCAAATAAAAATAAACGTCTTTGTAATATTTTTTTACAGATATATGCATTACACAATTGAATGTATAAACATTTCCAAAATTTACAAATATTTACTGAAAGCTAACAAACGTACTGAATCATTACACGAAAATGCGCTCACACGTCCTGTGTCCAGAATGGAACAGGCTTAATTGCTTGTTTCATATCTGTGACACAATTATCCCTCATTTCACCCATTGATTTTTTTTTTATAATCTCTTTGACAAAATTATCTTCGATGAACCGTTTGTGTTTTGTGACATATTTAAACCAGTGAGCTTTTGTAACGGAACTCTCTTTAATTTAACATTCTTTCTTTGTGGTCAATGCAATTGATTTTTCTCTCATGAATTTTTGCACCGAGGTCCCAATAATAAGAACAAAGAACAGCCTAATTCTGGATTGGTCGCAATCATTTTTTTGCATGTTAGCATCATGTAAAAAAGCTGTTTTGCAGACATTGTACATTTTATGGCTATGGCACACAGCATGACGTACGACCCGCATTAAAAATAACAAAAAACAAAGTTTGCTAATCAATAATATGGAAATTCGGTCCAATTTTTATGAAATTACTATTGCTGGATTACTTTTTAAAAAAAATTACTAAGTCCAGTATTAAATATTAATGTCTATCGCCGGGGGTCGTGCTGTGTAGAGTGCGCCACTATCGACCTTAAGAGCCCGAGTTCGATCGTATAGGTCCGCAGTTCTCAACCGGTGGTGCGCTTACCCCCAAGGGTTATGAGAAATGCTATGCAGGGGTCATTGCCAGGGGGCCCGCATCTATAAGGGGGCCCGGCCGCCAAGACCATGTCAATTTTTTCACTTTTTGTTTATTAAGAGACCCGCAATGATGTCCTGCCCTGGGGCCCGTGTTGGCTCTCGGCGCCACTGGCAGGGGTATTCAGCGACATGTAATGTTCGTTTAAAATATCGAAGACTTTGACGAATGTCGATAGTCTGCTGCGTGACTCATCACCAAACCACGTGACCAAGTATAGCATTAGACAGGTAAGCACATTCCATTATGAAAAAAAATCAGTACATTTAGTCGCGAATGTACGTGAGAAGGGTACTCGGCAGTACTCGCTGATATACCTTAGCACCCTTTGGGGTACAGTCGCGAAAAAAAGGTTTAGAACCGCTGTTTAAACAGTTTTTTTTTTTGCACGGGTGTATTGTGTTTTGTATTGATGTCTCATAGACACGTCTTTCCATTTCCTTTGGCTACTCTGCTCCATGAGCAGCAAACTGGCGAACTTCTTAGAAACCTTTTGGTTTTTCTAAACGAAAATTATATGTAGCTGCGTACCCATGCATAGCATTTAGCGTACCACTCGGGGTACGCGTACCGTCGGTTGAGAACCGCGGCATAAGAACCGCCAGACAAAGCAAAAACGCTAAATCGTATTCAAAAGCTCAATCAGTGGGAGCCGCACTGAACTATATCTCATTTGGTCATCGTCAGTGTATAGCGAAAAACGTGACTGATTTCTGCCTGATTATATACTGTCATTCTTTTCTAAGGCTGTTCAAGATTTATTATCAAAATAAATCTTTCAGAGTCCTTTACTCAGTGCTCGATTTAAGAAAAAAAACCAATGCCGTGGATGTAAACAAATTTCTGTAGAGCCGGGAATAAATATCTATGGGGATGACAGTTCTTAGTGCCGGGGATATATATCCCCATCCCCGGCGGTAAATCGAGCCATGCCTATACCATTTATGACATTTTAAAAATGTATCAAATGTGACTTCATTTCCTCAGAGAAAATTTATCTCATTAATATTTGTACCGTTGGCGTCTTTCCCCAGTCCTATTGGGCCCAGTGTCTGGCAATAAATCTATCTTTCGCTTTACTGTTATTCGACACTCAGCAAACTCATCACTGATGCTGTCTCTTTCATGCGACACTGTTCACATCGTCACTTCGAGCAGCCAATGTGAACATTTGCCAATGTCGCTGGCCGTAACGGCATCATCGGTGTGTGAGCTTTGATCTCTAACACTCAAATCATTCTTTGCGTCACGTCCAAATACATATTAACTTGGTAAACAACTTGATAAACATTTTGGTGTAGAAATAGGCAATGTCACGTGGGCTAACATTATTAGAGCATCATATCCCTATCTATCTATCTATCTATCTATCTATCTATCTATCTATCTATCTATCTATCTATCTATCTATCTATCTATCTATCTATCTATCTATCTATCTATCTATCTATCTATCTATCTATCTATCTATCTATCTATATATATTCTGTCTGTCTCACTGACTGACTAAATGACTGTCTGTTTTTTTAAATATATATTTGTCTGTCTAATATCTATCTTTAATCTATCTAGTCTGTCTTTCTGTCAGTCTGTTTGTCTTTTCCCCTCCCTATCTCTACCTCACTCTCTCGTTCATACGTGTGCGATATGTGAGATATATTCCTTTATCCTGAGAGAGAGAAAGGAGTGTATGATCGAAAAAAAAAACCCGCAACCAACAAAATGGCTATAAAATAAACCCACCATGACCCACCACAAGTAGGTCAAACGTAAAAATAGGTCAAAGTTCTCTTCACGCTGTCAGCTGTGTACTTCACGGACTCACACACACAAAGTCAAGTCGATTTGTTGTTGTTTTCTCAAGTTCAATCCAATCCACCATCTGCAACTGGCCATGTTGAAGTCTGCACTGGTAGCGGCCCTGGCCATTGTTCTTTACTTCATAGCCAGCATCATCTGGTCGCTGGAATTTCACCTGCACTACAAGAAACATTACCCTAGACAGTGCAGGTATGTATTGTTGTTGTTTTTTGCTTTTTTTTTTTTACAGAGATATCTGACAATGATCACACCATGTTGTCAGTAGTTGTCAGTGATACCCTGATTGCTGACAGTGATTACCCCCACGTTGTCAGTAGTTCAGTCAGCGAATGCTGACAATTATCATACCACGTTGTCAGTAGTTCAGTCAGTGATACCCTGATTGCATACAGTGATCACCCCCACGATGTCAGTAGTTCAGTCAGTGATTGCTGACAATGATCACCCCCACGATGTCTGTAGTTCAGTCAGTGATTGCTGACAATGATCACCCCCACGATGTCTGTAGTTCAGTCAGTGATTGCTGACAATGATCACACCACGTTGTCTGTAGTTCAGTCAGTGATTACTGACAATGATCACACCACGTTGTCAGTAGTTCAGTCAGTGATTGCTGACAATGATCACACCACGTTGTCTGAAGTTCAGTCAGTGATTGCTGACAATGATCACACCACGTTGTCTGTAGTTCAGTCAGTGATTGCTGACAATGATCACACCACGATGTCAGTAGTTTAGTCAGTGATTGCTGACAATGATCACACCACGTTGTCAGTAGTTCAGTCAGTGATTGCTGACAATGATCAAACCACGTTGTCTGTAGTTCAGTCAGTGATTGCTGACAATGATCACACCACGTTGTCAGTAGTTCAGTCAGTGATTGCTGACAATGATCACACCACGTTGTCAGTAGTTCAGTCAGTGATTGCTGACAATGATCACACCACGTTGTCAGTAGTTCAGTCAGTGATTGCTGACAATGATCACACCACGTTGTCAGTAGTTCAGTCAGTGATTGCTGACAATGATCACACCACGTTGTCAGTAGTTCAGTCAGTGATTGCTGACAATGATCACACCACGTTGTCAGTAGTTCAGTCAGTGATTGCTGACAGTGATCACACCACGTTGTCTGTAGTTCAGTCAGTGATTGCTGACAGTGATTACCCCAACGTTGTCAGTAGTTCAGTCAGTGATTGCTGACAATGATCACACCACGTTGTCTGTAGTTCAGTCAGTGATTGCTGACAATGAACACACCAAGTTGTCTGTAGTTCAGTCAGTGATTGCTGACAATGATCACACCACGTTGTCAGTAGTTCAGTCAGTGATTGCTGACAATGATCACACCACGTTGTCAGTAGTTCAGTGATACCCTGATTTGCTGACAATGATTTACATCACCCCCACGATTTCAGTTGTTCAGTCAGTGATACTCTGATTTGCTGACAGTGATTACCCCCACGTTGTCAGTAGTTCAGTCAGTGATTGCTGACAATTATTATACCACGTTGTCAGTAGTTCAGTCAGTGATACCCTGATTGCTGACAGTGATCACCCCCACGATGTCAGTAGTTCAGTCAGTGAGTGCTGACAATGATCACCCCCACGATGTCTGTAGTTCAGTCAGTGATTGCTGACAATGATCACACCACGTTGTCTGTAGTTCAGTCAGTGATTGCTGACAATGATCACACCACGTTGTCTGTAGTTCAGTCATTGATTGCTGACAATGATCACACCACGTTGTCTGTAGTTCAGTCAGTGATTGCTGACAATTATCATACCACGTTGTCAGTAGTTCAGTCAGTGATACCCTGATTGCTGACAGTGATCACCCCCACGATGTCAGTAGTTCAGTCAATGATTGCTGACAATGATCACCCCCACGATGTCTGTAGTTCAGTCAGTGATTGCTGACAATGATCACACCACGTTGTCTGTAGTTCAGTCAGTGATTGCTGACAATGATCACACCACGTTGTCTGTAGTTCAGTCATTGATTGCTGACAATGATCACACCACGTTGTCTGTAGTTCAATCAGTGATTGCTGACAATGATCACACCACGATGTCAGTAGTTCAGTCAGTGATTGCTGACAATGATCACACCACGTTGTCTGTAGTTCAGTCAGTGATTGCTGACAATGATCACACCACGTTGTCAGTAGTTCAGTCAGTGATTGCTGACAATGATCACACCACGTTGTCTGTAGTTCAGTCAGTGATTGCTGACAGTGATCACCCGCACGATGTCAGTAGTTCAGTCAGTGATTGCTGACAATGATCACCCCCACGATGTCTGTAGTTCAGTCAGTGATTGCTGACAATGATCACCCCCACGATGTCTGTAGTTCAGTCAGTGATTGCTGACAATGATCACACCACGTTGTCTGTAGTTCAGTCAGTGATTGCTGACAATGATCACCCCCACGATGTCTGTAGTTCAGTCAGTGATTGCTGACAATGATCACCCCCACGATGTCTGTAGTTCAGTCAGTGATTACTGACAATGATCACACCACGTTGTCTGTAGTTCAGTCAGTGATTGCTGACAATGATCACACCACGTTGTCAGTAGTTCAGTCAGTGATTGCTGACAATGATCACACCACGTTGTCAGTAGTTCAGTCAGTGATTGCTGACAATGATTACCCCACGTTGTCAGTAGTTCAGTCAGTGATTGCTGACAATGATCACACCACGTTGTCAGTAGTTCAGTCAGTGATTGCTGACAATGATCACACCACGTTGTCAGTAGTTCAGTCAGTGATTGCTGACAATGATCACACCACGTTGTCAGTAGTTCAGTGAAACCCTGATTTGCTGGCAATGATTTACATCCCCCCCCCCCACGATTTCAGTTGTTCAGTCAGTGATACTCTGATTTGCTGACAATGATTACCCCCACGATTTCATTTGTTCAGTCAGTGATACTCTGATTTGCTGACAATGATTACCCCCACGAATTCAGTTGTTCAGTCAGTGATACTCTGATTTGCTGACAATGATTTACATCCCCCCCCCCCCCCGATGTCAGTAGTTCAGTCAGTGATACCCTGATTTGCTGACAATGATTACCCCCACGTTGTCAGTAGTTCACTCAGGGATACCCTGAATTAGTTTCCCTCTCCGCGATGTGATGGTGAAATTAGACATCCGAATGTCATTCTCATTGCAGATCAAGAGAGAGCTCGAGATTTAAACTGGCAGCACTTATGACTTGAGGGATGGGTGGTCAAGCGGCGTTGAGCGCTCGACTGTCGACAGGAGGCGTCCCTGGTTGAACATTACCGAGAACCTCTGGATTTTTTTTAGGTCCCAGTGAAAGTCCCCCCAAGTCTACCCAGCTTTAATTTGTTCCTGACTTTACGATGGGGGGAAGTAAAGGCGGCTGCGCGTTGTGTTTAATAACCCCTTTTATAATCCGAGGTTACTGAAACGGATGAATTCTACATTTTATCTGCCCCGGATGCGGAACTGTTCGTCATACCTTAATTAAATTAAGTTAAACTTCCAACTTAATTTTTTTTTTATTTAAACATTTATTGATGAAAATCGTAGTAACCAGAAACGAAATGAAAAAAAAATTTGGTGTCAATTTTATCAGATCACACTCTATTCAGTTATGCATTATTGGTAGGCCCGGGGGGGCGGGCTTTCTTAGGTTCGTCCCATGCCATAAACCCCCTTCGCTGGTTTTTTTTTGTATTTCTGTCCCTTTTAGTCCACGGAGAGTGGCCTGAGCATTACGGCTGAATGCGCTGGGGCCTCGAACGACTTGAAACTCGAGGCTTAAAACCTTGAAAGTAGGCTCTAATCACGCTTATCGCGGGGCCTCTTTTAAACGCAAGCCTCCCCCCCGGGGCTGGTTGCCCTAGTCGTCATCACTCATCACCACCTCTTTCCATTATTCATTGGCAAAAGCAAAAAAAAGTTTAAAAGTTATTATTATTTATTGTAAAGTTTTTTTTTTGGATATTATAGATCTGTAAGCTTGTGTCAACTGGGCCTAAAGTGTAGACCGAGCCGGATTTAGAATTTCAGGGGGGCCCTAGAATAACAACAATTTTAGGCCCCATTTTGAAAATTAAAAAAAAAATATTGCTAATTTTTTTTTTAAATTATTGTGTACTACTTAACATTTCGTGGCAATTTATTTCGCGGGTGCCAAGGCCTAGTCGGCCTATCTGTAAATCCGACAATATTGACACGTAGATTCGGTTAAAATGTTCATTTTAAAATACCAATCATTTCCGAGAATGTCTATATCCATATTTTCAACGTGTATCTCAATCACAAACTGAATTTTAATTAATAAAACAATTATGATTGGTTTTTTTTTTTTGCAAAAGACAAGTGAAAGGACAAGATTTCGGAGCGGAAGACTTTCAGGTTACCAGTGATGGGTTAGCTTTCATCACTTCCGGTTTTTACTTTGATTCGGCGGCCCCAGACTACAAGATCTTCTTGAAAGAGAACAAAATAAAAGGAAAAATATTGCTGTTCGATTTCAACCAACCTGAACAGGGAGCTGTTGAGCTGGAGATCAAATCTTCTGGTCAGTTCAACAAGGAAACGTTCGGACCACACGGCGTCAGCCTCTTGGAGGACAAGGTCAAGTCCGAACACATTCTATACGTGGTCAATCACCAGCCGTCTCAGCCGGACAGAGTGGAAAAATTCAAGTACGAGCCCAAGACCCAACAGCTTGTCCACTTGAAGTATTTCACGAGTGATCTTTTTCAACAGACCAACGATCTTGCAGTTATCGAAGAGGATAAGTTCTACATCTCGAATTATCAGCACTTCAACAGTACCACACTTAACGCCATAGAAGCTCTTTTAAACTTACCGCTCTGTTCCATCGTCTTCTACAACGGATCTCATTCTGAAATCTCCGTGCCTCAGTTGATCAGCCCCAACGGTGTGGCATTGTCAAAGGATCTCAGGTAATGTAATTTTGGGATTTTATTTTTTAGTACTTTTGTAACAGATTCACCACGGATAACTTTTTTTTTAATTTTATATTTAACGCTGTAATTTATTGAAGTATCTCCAGGTTCTAATCCAGATCTGAATGTATCTTCATTTTTTTATGTAAACATTTTTTTTTAATCCCTCATACAAACCAGAGTGTCTCACAATCTTCCCGCTAAGTATTCAAAGGCTATTTGCGGCAGAAGACATTGGCCGCGCGCACAGCTTAAAGGGAACCTCTGGTATTGGGGCTCCCCTTCGACTGTCCCCTAAAAAAGAATGAAATGTACATGGTTAATGACAGTGTGTTGTTCTCCTCTCACTCTCTCTCTCTCTCTCTCTCTCACTCTCTCTCTCTCTCTCTCTCACTCTCTCTCTCTCTCTCTCTCTCTCTCTCTCTCAGAACTCTCTCAGTGAAACTGCGGGCTGAGACTTAGTCTCTTAGAGCCCGTGAGATCAGACCTGCAGTGTCTCTGGAGACTGCCATAAAGCCCAATGGCCAGCAAGCTTTCGGACTGGTCCACCCTCTGGTCCGCCAGCCCGGGACACTTGAAAAGCACATGAGGACACTCGTAAAGATGGTCTTGATTATAATACTTACACACTGAACGATGGATTCACCAAGGAATATTTTAATATTCTTGATCCTTTTCCTTTTTTTTGTTAATTTTCTCCCCATACTTTAAAAAAAAGATTCACTATAAATTATATATATTTTTTGTTAACGAAACTTTTCTTATTCTATATGCCATGTAATGTTCCCTCGTGGTTTCATCTTACTTCCTGAACTCTATGCACGGCAAAAGTTAATGGATGTGCTACTTTGGAATGGAATTAAAATGTTGTGTGCACAACATAAAGATATTAAGGACCGCGAAGCTTTTTTTCAGCGCCATGTTGAAATATGTTTGAGCGTGACAGGCGAGTTGTGTGCACGTACACATGCGCACATCTCAGAGGGAATACTGCTGCTAAATATCGCTTGACTGTATGAGAAGTAAATGGCGGCCGTATATATATAATGTATCTTTTTATAAATATATTTATATAATTTTTAATCAATCTGGCGACCGCCTCATATAGAAAGAACGTTCAATGTGGCCGCCAGGAGTAAAAAAACAGGTTGTTTACTCTCGTTCCTTTCCCTTGACCCAGATGCCAATACAGTCGATTCCGCGTAATTGGGACACATCGGGACCGAGGCTTTTTGTCCCGATTAAGCGGCTGTCCCAATTAAACATACACATTTACTATTGGCTTCTTGGTTTGGTTTCTTTGAGATTTGTCCCAATTAAGCGGAATCCACTGTATATACTTTTCAAGATCTGAGGATCTCTAGAATGATTATAATTTCATTAGGCTTGTGAGCCATTCTTCACCAACTCACCATGCTATTCAAATTACTTTGAACTTTTTTTCTAACAGGTACCTGTATGTAAATTTTCCCCTCCTGAAACAAGTCCAGGCGTTTGAGAGAAACAAAGACAACAGTTTAACACTCGTTCAGAAACTCAACTTGAGATCGGCAGTGGACAATCCACTGCTCAGCTCCAGCGGCAAAGGTTTATTTATTGGATCCCATCCAATTGGGCATAGAATTTTCGCCCATTTATCGGATCCAAGGAACAAGGCGCCATCCTCAGTAAGTTGGGTTTAATGTAAACTATTCGTCTCTCTCCCCCGACCTTTGACCTCTTCTATGTTTGTTGGATTACTTTACAGTAAGTTTGGTTTTATATCATTATACGTTTCTTTATCATTATCTCCACCCCCCTCCAGATTGACCATTTTTTTTAATTTTCATCAAGACCCTTTTTTTCGTAAATCCTTGTAAGGATCAGATGTTTATCTCTTTAGATGTATGAAACATTTATGGGGGCGGATTTATGGTGCCCACCATAGCAGAGAGTGCTGTAGCTTTGTAGGCAATACGGGAGACTTACGTAAGTGACTAGAGCAGGGGTCGGCAACCTTTTGAGACGGAAGAGCCAAAAAAATTATAATTTACAATTTTCTCATTTTTTAAAGAGCCACTTAAATTGTTGTTTCAATATTATTGTATTTGATTAGGCCGCAATTTGACATCGAAAGAGCCGCATGCGGATCGCGAGCCGCAGGTTGCCGACCCCTGGACTAGAGCAACGCTTTTCCAACTTATGCCTTCTGCCATATAGGCTGTGTGTACTTGGGACATTTCAGCGGGACCTGAACAAATATTAAGATTCTGTCAGAGACGATCAAACCCGACACCTTCATGCCTACACCGAAACTTTCATGCCTACACCGACACTTTCATCCCTACACCGACACCGTCATTCCTACACCGACACCTTCAGGCCTACACCGACACCTTCATGCGTATACCGACACCTTCATGCGTATACCGACACCTTCATGCGTATACTGACACCGTCATGCCTACACCGACACCTTCAGGCCTACATCGACACCTTGAGGCCTACACCGACACCTTCAGACCTACACCCTACGACCCCCATCACTACCTTTCTATCTCTAAATCTTGCTCCTTCAATGTCTTTGTTGGATAAATAAATAACATTTTACACTCTTGAAAAAAAAAAAGATAACTGGCATACAATAAAGGGTCATACAGAAATAAGAAAACATACATGGAAATAGAAAACATACATGGAAATAGAAAACATACATGGAAATAGAAAACATACTTAGAAATAGAAAACATACAGAGAAATAGAAAAAAATACTTAGAAATAAAAACAAGTAATAAAGCCTGTTCCATTCTGGACACAGGACGTGTTAGCGCATTTTCAGTACGTTTGTTATCTTTCAGTAAATATTTGTAAATTTTGGAAATGTTTATAAATTCAATTGTGTAATGCATATATCTGAAAAAAGATATTAAAAGGACAAGTAAGTCATGTTGAATAACAGTTACAAAAATAAATAATGATTACGCCCCTTTGATTAGCTTTTATTATTTATATTTAAAATATAAGCAAAACGGTACATAACAATCTCTTATATTTTGGCCCTTAGAGGTCCTATCGCGAAATGAACTTTTGATGTACACTTGGCAGGCCAAGACCTACACAATGATATATACATCATGGGTCTAGGACTTATGGTTGCTGAGATATAGGGCGGTCCATTATTAATATAGCTTATATAGTAAAAAACAGCACTTTATAAGGCCCCTTTTACGGCCCTGAGAGGTCAGATCGCGAAATGGAAAAAAGTCATTTCTTGGTAGGCCAAGACCTAAAAAATGATATATACATCATGGGTCTAGGACTTATGGTTTGAGATATAGGGTGTTCCATTATTAATATAGCTTATATAGTAAAAAACGGTACTTTATAAGGCCCCTTTTACGGCCCTGAGGGGTCAGATCGCGAAATGGAAAAAAGCTATTTCTTGGCAGGCCAAGACCTACAAAATGATATATACATCATGGGTCTAGGACTTATGGTTATTGAGATCTAGGGTGATGACAGACAGACAGACAGACAGACAAAACGGGGACAATAGAGCATTTTTTTTCGAAAATGCTCTAAAAAACATACATTGAAATAGGAAACATTGCTGACTGAAATACAGACGGAAATGACACTAACAAACTGTCTCAATAGTATGGAAATTTGGTCCAATTTTTATGAAATTTCTAATGATGGATTACTTTAAAAAAAAAAATTACTACAGAGGCTGAAGTATCGATTTATGATTTGCATTAATTGATTCATCCCTAACATAAATAGCGTTTGGGGTTTGGGGGGAGGGGGGCGGGGTGGGCAGATAGCCCCTTTCTCGCTCCTAAAAAAATTAAAATCTGAAGTAGTCAACTGCCTGGCTGACTGCCAACCCCACCCTCACCCAATTACGGTACTGCCAACATCGCTCATTACGACAAGAAAACTCTTAAAAGTGTACAATGACTTTTCCCCATGTCAGATTGAGCCCATTGAAATGAAAATGCGCTAAAAGTGAAGTGTGATTTTTTTGTTTTAATACTATTTTGCCGTCCCCAGGTTCTGTATGTGCCGCTGACGGACGACGGGAAGTTTGCAGGCGAGGATGACGTTATTGAGCTGTTCTACGACCACGGTGACCTGATAAAAGCTTCGACCGTTGCCTACCTGTACGATAACAAGCTACTGATCGGATCAGTCATCGATAAACTGGTCATCTGTGATTTAAGTGGTCCAGTTTTGCCGGCCGACGCATGATTTCTTTTTTTTTTTTACGTTGTTTGATTCTATTACTATTCATCAAGGGAGATAAGGGCATTATCTTAAAAAAAATTATCCAAGGGTGATAATTAAACATACTACAAACTGGCCAATTTGTTCAAGTAAAAAAAATGTTGTAATATAGATTGGAGTTACGGAAACATAATGACAACATTCTTGTTTAACTTTTTAAAAAAAATTGCTTATGAAATATATATGCTAATGTTGTTCCGTATCCATGAACAATATGTTTGGTATTATCTGTCATACAAACATAATGTTGTTTGAATACAATTTTTATTATAAATAATGTTTTATATGTCAGTTTGTTTATAATATGCTTTCATGTCTATGAAGAAATGTTTATAATTATATAGTTCTGACATGTCCATGAAGAAATGTTTATAATTATATAGTTCTGACATGTCCATGAAGAAATGTCTATAATTATATAGTTCTGGCATGTCCATGAAGGAATGTTTATAATTTATATAGTTCTGACATGTACATGAAGAAATGTTTATAATTTATATAGTTTTGACATGTCCATGAAGAAATGTTTATAATTTATATAGTTCTGACATGTCCATGAAGAAATGTCTATAATTATATAGTTCTGACATGTCCATGAAGAAATGTCTATAATTATATAGTTCTGACATGTCCATGAAGCAGTGTCATCTTGTGTCATATGTTTTTGTCATCTGTTTACTTAACTTTTACGACATCGTCAGCTGTGTTCTTGTTTTTAGTTGTAAACAAGATAATATTTTGTTTACTGGATGTCAAAGTACTAAACATTTACAACTGTATGAACTGATTGGCGTTAATCATTATTTTTCTCCTTATAGTAATCAATAAAATAAAAAAAACAAAATCAATATTCTTTTCATCGATAAATAATAATTTAAAAAAATATTCTAATTGGCCTACTAAAGGCTTACTGTTTATTTAAATTTTGTAATTTTATTTTAAAAAATAACAACAGCACAAAGGGAGGTAAATAATCCACAGTTTACGATACTAAGATACAGTGAGTTGTCTTCTCTATTTCCTTCATGGTTTACGCCACTTAATTAATATAGAAAAATAACAAGATATTAACTTGTAATGAAGTAAGTTGTGTCTATTGGGGAAAATATCCTATTTACAAGAGAAGTATTTTTTTGTTCATCTATCTTGGGGAGGGGGAAGGTTTTATGAAAAATGCACTAAAAGGTAAAAATCAACTCATTATATCAAAAACATATCTACATAACTTATCATTACTAAAAAAATATCTGTTTGGGTGCATATCATTTTAGTTGGGGATGTAAAGGCGGCTGGGCGTTGTGAATTCTACACTGAACCGATGGGCCAAGGGAACTTTACTTTCTTAATAAATCGTCAATCAGATGCCGTGGTTGTTTTAGAATGCTTCCGGGGCGTAGATTTGTACCAGACACACCATTTGTTACACAGGGCCTTACAGGATACCAAGTGTTCCATGTGCCCACTTTCGAGCGTACACAACTCGCCGAGAGCTTGTGCACATTACAAAAGGAGCACAACCGTTTCATTCAATAATTCCTATATAACGCTAAGTTGCGAATACAAATTTAGTTTCTCCTTTAAAGTTGCACAGCCAATGTGTTTTATCAATTAAAGGGATATTGCATTGAGACTTTCTTTTTGGATCAAGTTTAAAAATATAATAAAATCCGATAATTTTTTTCCTTAAACATTTTATTTTCTTTTTTTCAAAGCGTCCTTCACCTTTAATTCTTACGTTTTAAAAAATATATGTTATCATTTACCATTTTATTTATTCTTGACAGGTGTGTTCCTCCCCTTAATTTCCCAGTTTACGTCAAAATACAGATGACACAATATCCTCTAAACAAATTACCTGTGAATGGTAATTGAAACGCGTGTGTGCTGTTTTTTGTTTTAAACTGTTGAGTTAAAGATTAAATTATTTGCCATGCAATAGCCTACTTGCATTTACACCAGGTCAGATTGTTAGTTTACAAGCTGATAATAATTTATTTATTTAAATATTGATACATGGACTTATAGCGGCCTGATAGCGAAGTCAACTCATATGCAATCGGTACAGGGTTCTATCCCCTGTAAACACTGGAAAGAGGAAAAATATGGACTTAAGGTTTTAAAAAAAAAGTAATCATCCATAGTATTGAAGAACCCATCCAAAAGTATCACAAAGACGAAGTGTAACGAAATTGTAAGTCATGAAGACTAATATGATTCCGAAGACTAATGTTTTAGTTTTCGATTTGAGTACTGATAAATAATGCACACACTAAGCAGTAAAAATAAATGCAGTGAATTAGGTGGTAGAATGTGCCACAAATAATAAAGTAACGCATCTAGTTAAAATGAGCAAGAATGTATACAACAACATCGCAGTGGATTAAAAACTTGTGTGAGTCTCAAATACATGGAGACTTTTTTTTTTTGCACCCCCCCCCCCCACCTGCATAGAAATAACAAATAAGATTTGAAGATTAATACAGTTTTTTGAGAATCACTGCAATAATGTATGCTACCTATGCTACTGACAGTTTGTAAAAATTGACTACTCGTGTGTTTGTATGCAGGTGTATTAGAGTAGACGACACGATTACCGCTTTTGATAAATATTTCGAAATTCTTTAAACGTCTAAACGGCAGATGCCGAACAGAACTCCGTTTTCGAATTATTTGATAAACAGACTTATGTAAAGATAGACTAGAACATAAAAAAAGGTTATATATCCAATGATGATTGATCGGTGGGGATCCAATGATGATTGATCGGTGGGGGGGGGGTCCAATGATGATTGATTGGTGTGTGTTTGTGTGTGTGTGTGTGGGGGGGTCCAATGATGATTGATTGGTGGGGGTCCATTGTTGATTGATTGGTGGAGGTCCAATGTTGATTGAATGGTGGGGATCCAATGATGAATGATCGAAAAATGGTAACAAAGTCTCCGCTGCCGATTTCAATTACCCAAAAAGTTTCGATTCGACCAATTCCACATTCAAAAGAATAGTCCAATTAGGAATTCAGTGTAAAACTTTACTGAAAAATAAACAACAATAAAAAAAATCAATGATCAAACTATTTGTTAGTGTTGTATATATATATCTAATCCCATTTGTGTCCCAATATCTATTCTTATAGTAATAAAAACAAAACAACAATATTTCCGTGGTTAGTAAGTATTAGCCTATTGGTTACCTTTACGTCATAAATACTAAATGACGTATGGACATAGAACCCACAGACATTATTTAGCGCCAACAAAATAGCGCCTTGGTAATATGAACTCTCAGTCTAAATTTGTTCTTCTTTCTCCTCAATTACCCACAACAAAAAAATTTCAATTTATCCGGCGTTCAGTATTTCTGTTGCCATGTTTACTTTCTCTCTCTCTCTTTCTCCCCCCCCCCCCCCACCCAGATCACATTGATAAATTTAACTATTTATTCCTCATCATAAATTCGTACATTAATTGCTTCCTTCAAGGCAATTCTAAAGTGTTTAAACATATATTTTTTAATCATTAAAAAAAAATCACAAGAGAACCATTGCAATCGCAAGCAAGTGGGGGTGGGGGGTGGAGAGAGAGGAGCTGTTAGGTAAATATTTCACCACGGCTGTGAAGGTAATTTTTTTTTCTCTCACTGGCAGACAACCCACGAAAACATTTGAATTTCTTAAGTCGTCTGTACACTGGGAAAGTCTCACGGATTTATTGTTCCTTGCTCCAGTGATAACAGTGAAATCAAGGAGTCAACTGGAAACGGAACATTTTTTTCTTATTATTTTCATTTAGTTTTCTTTTGGAATATTTATTAACTTTCATATTTTTTTATATTACTACGTGTTAGATTTTTTTTTTAAATTCAGCAATACGGATACATTAGGTTTGTATTTTTATATAAGATTTCTCATTTCTCGATTTTTTTTTTTTACATCTGTACTTTTAACTGTAAGTTTATCTTAAAAACCAAAAAGTTATTGAGAGAAAAACTCTTCAAATGAAATTCATTTTATTCAGAAGTCTAGAAATTCAACAATTTTGTAGAGATATTTGTAATCACACTTAGGCATTCTCTGCTTTCCGGACACCTTAGTCAAAAATACATGTTGTCTAAATGTGTACACGTTGTCTAAATGCGTACACGTTGTCTAAATGCGTACACGTTGTCTAAATGCGTACACGTTGTCTAAATGCGTACACCTTGTCTAAATGTGCACATGTTGTCTAAATGTGTACATGTTGTCTAAATGTGTACACGTTGTCTAAATGCGCACACGTCGTCTAAATGTGCACATGTTGTCTAAATGTGTACATGTTGCCTAAATGTGTACATATTGTCTACATGTGATTATAATTATTGCTTCCGTGTGAGTCACTGTACAATTTTGTCCGCATGCATTGGTAAAAAAAAATTAATAATCATACTTAACCAACTTAAAAAAAAAAATTCATTCTCATATTCGTAGTGTCAGGGTGGGGGCATTGACCCCCTCCCCCCCCCCATGGTCGGTCGTATAGCTGGCTAAAAATAGGGCACGTTGAGCGGCACTTACTTTACCACCAGTTAGTGGCGGCATCTGCCATCATTGGCTTAGCGAGGGGCACAATACCTTTTTAGCGCCCCCCCCCCCATTCGAAAACCATATAATATTATATGTAAAATATACCATTTGGCGCCCCTTTGTGAGCAGCGCCCGGTGCTTGATGCCCCCTCTTGCCCTCCCCCCCCCTCGCTAAGCCACTGTCTGCCATACTTAAGTTCTTTTTATAAAGAGAATTGGGCGGCATTTTCGAAGCCTGCCCCGGGCCCAATGGCTAGTTAAGTCACAGAGATGAAAAACGCTTGATATTGATATACTGGGACATACATTTTTACAATTTTAAAAAGTACACGCGATCGCAGATTTATTTTACCATGTAGAAAAAAAAAAGACTCAAAATGTTGTATCCAACAATGCCACCTCAATAAGTTTATTCAGGGACGTGCAGTATGGGGCGAAAAGCCAACTTAACTCTAGCTAGTCACTATGAAAACTCAGCTTAACTCTAGATAGTCAATATGAGAACTCAACTCTAGATAGTCAATATGAAAACTCAACTCTAGATAGTCACTATGAAAACTCAACTCTAGATAGTCAGTATGAAAACTCAACTCTAGATAGTCAGTATGAAAACTCAACTCTAGATAGTCAATATGAAAACTCAACTCTAGATAGTCATTATGAAAACTCTACTCTAGATAGTCACTATGAAAACTCAACTCTAGATAGTCACTATGAAATAAACTCTATTTAAATTTATGTAGATCACCATGAAAACTCTACTTAACTCTAGATAGTCCTTATGAAATAAACTCTATTTAACTCTAACTAGTCACTATGAAATTAACTCTATTTAAATCTAGACAGGTCAATATGAAATACACTCTTCTGAACTCTAGATAGTCAATATTCTATGAAGTTCAATAAATTCACCAGCAACTCAACACATAGAAGAACAGAGTTACACGTACAACATTATTAATGAAGGCGATAATTGTTTCGTCGCGTCTCTGCCCGTTTTTACACTCCCTTTCCATTTATTCTCCGGATGGCGTCTTATCTCTGCTCCGTGTGTGTGTGTGTGTGGGGGGGTTCATCGGTTCAGTTTATGTATGTCTGATTGGCCTGGGATCAAATCCTCGTATTTACCTCATCTACAGCAATGTCTACTCCTTTCTGCATAAATCCTTTCTGCTTTATCACTGGCCGTTCCCCTTTTGCGATTACATAAAAAAAAAGTAAATCTAACAGAATCTGAATCTCCACCCCACCCCCCTCCCAGCCCCCACCCATCGCCAGGGAGAGATAAGCTTGTCTGCTTAAGTGCTCACCATGTCATGCTTTATTTCTAAAGGTGGAGACACACACAATTTAAAGAAGGGGGGGGGGGAGGGGGAAACATAACACGCACTCGACAAATAATAAACTTTGTTTCTAGAAAAATAACACAGCATACGCATTTATTACTCACGGATATAAATATACAGAAATATTTTTATAAAATGTTTTTTTTGATTTACTTTTTATTAGAATGTGTGACAAACTTTTGCAACTGTTTGGATATCTATCTATCTATCTATCTATCTATCTATCTATCTATCTATCTATCTATCTATCTATCTATCTATCTATCTATCTATCTATCTATCTATCTATCTATCTATCTATCTATCTATCTATCTATCTATCTATCTATCTATCTATCTATCTATCTATCTATCTATCTATCTATCTATCTATCTATCTATCTATCTATCTATCTATCTATCTATCTATCCATTAATATGTCCATCCGTCTGTCGGTCTATACATCTGCCTATCTGACCGTCTACCTATCTGTTATCTATATTTCTCTCTGTATATCTATGGTATCAATCTATCTTTCTGCCTGCGTGTATCTATTTACACAAATATGCCTGTCTTGAGTGTATTTGATTGTGTAAAACGTGCTGATGTTTTACTGAACTCCACCGTCAATTCCAATACAAGCAACGATGTGTGCGGAATACACCGTGACGGGTTCAGTTGCTCATCACAAATTGATGAATCCCAACATCTTAGTACTCAATGTGTGTACGGTATACACCGTGATGGGTTCAGTTGCTCTTCACAAATTGCTGAATCCCACATCTTAATACTCAATGTGTGTACGTTACTCTTCACAAATTGCTGAATCCCACATCTTAATACTGATTGTCTTTTCTATGTAGCTCCAATATAGAACACACACACAGTGGCGCAACCAGCAAAAAATGCTGGGGGGGGGGGGCTCACATAGAAAAAAGACAGTTTGACAGTCTTTTTAGTGACTTTATATAGTAAAATATGTATTGATGATACTCTGCGTATATTTCAGAGTAGTATACTACTAGTTACATTAGTACAATGTTAAATCATACATCGGTTTTCGTTGACATTGGATTCAGTTTTCGCTCATAAGCGGGAAAATTTTGCTTCAGTTTTCGTCGATTGTTTCGTTTTTATTGATTGTCCACGTATCTCAAGGCGGTGCTGACTTTTAAAAGAAAAAAATAGGTCAATGTGTATGAAATTCTCCAAAAAGTGTGCACCCCCCCTTCCCCCCACCTCTTCTCCTTCTCATCGTATTCTTTGCGGCCATAAAGTTCCCAGTCAGGTGAAATGCAGATGCTGATTAAGATCGAGGGGGGGGATAGATAGATAGATAGATAGATTAGATAGATAGATAGATAGATTAGATAGATAGATAGATAGATAGATAGATAGATAGATAGATAGATTAGATAGATAGATAGATAGATAGATAGATAGATAGATAGATAGATAGATAGATAGATAGATAGATAGATAGATTAGATAGATAGATAGATAGATAGATAGATAGATAGATAGATAGATAGATAGATAGATTAGATAGATAGATAGATAGATAGATAGATAGATAGATAGATTAGATAGATAGATAGATAGATAGATAGATAGATAGATAGATTAGATAGATAGATAGATAGATAGATAGATAGATTAGATAGATAGATAGATAGATAGATTAGATAGATAGATAGATAGATAGATTAGATAGATAGATAGATAGATAGATAGATAGATAGATTAGATAGATAGATAGATAGATAGATAGATAGATAGATAGATAGATAGATAGATAGATAGAAGAAAATAATGGGTCCATTTTTATACAGCGAAAATATAATTAAAATTTGAGGTTTTGTGGGAGAGCCTTTTATAATTTTGATGTTGATGCACTCGCCGTTAACTTCGCTTCTATGTAAATACATTATTCGTTTTTTTTTTGTCGATTATTTTCACACAGATTTCTGACCATAAAATACCGGTATAAATGTTTCTCTAAAATAGATGTATGACTTTACAAGTACAATAGATGTATTACTGCAATCTAAAATTACAGGATTGACTGTACACTAAAATAGATACACAAAAAACCTGTAAACATTTAATATGACGTCATAGGAACATGTCAGTTTAAAAGACAAGCCAGTGGGAGAGGAACAGACAAGTAGAAGATTGGGGGGGGGGGGGTGTGAGAACAGAAAGTTCTTAAAAATAGCCATACATATGTGATAAAAGGCTCACCTGTTAAATATCTAATTGGATAGCTGCAGTATTCTTTTTTTTTTTTGAACTGATACATTCCACATAAACTATTTTTACATCTGGCGTTTGAGAAACGGGGTTGAATTCGGGAATTCCAAGAGTGTGAATTTGATAGTATAAATAACATTAGCAGCTCACCTACCACTGCTCTTTAGGCGAAGTGTCTGTGTGTGTGTGTTTGTGTGTATGAGGGGTGGGGTGGGGGGAGGAGTATCGGTGCCCTGGGCAGAAATGGGGGAGAGGGAATTTATATGCGCATGACATGTCACGGCCTTATTTCGTGCAGTTTGCAAAACAAACGGGGCAGAACAGGATGAACAGAAGAAATTGGTGTTGGTGTGAACACTGAGGTACATTCGAGGAAAAAAGTTCTATTTTTTTTTTTGGATTATTATATTTAGAGGTCATCCAAGGTCATCTCTTCCGAGTAAACAGAAAACTGTGACAGATCCATTGGCGAGGATCATTATTTTCTTTTTTAGCATTTCGTCTCACTGGAAGATTCGTTCTACAGTTGTTGTTTGATTTTGAGTCTTGTAACACGTTCGCTTTTAACTGTTGATATAAATTCGCGTGTTGTATGTAATCCCGAATACCGGACTGTGATGTGTAGTAGCTGTGTGTGCGATATTTAGATGTAGCCTACAGTTGTTCCTTATTAATGGACCAAGGTCAGTTGGTTTAATTACTTTGACATATTTGCTAATTTCATATAAACTGTAGTTCAGGGGGAACTAATCAGTTCTTGGAAATTCCATCGGGGAATCCCCAGTATTTCAGATTGTGACTGTGATGCTCTTTAGATAGATAGATAGATAGATAGATAGAGAGAGAGAGAGAGAGAGAGAGAGAGAGAGAGAGAGAGAGAGAGAGAGATTATGTCAATTTTCTATAACGTATAGAGTGATCAGCTTTTTAACTGAGATAAAGATTTGTTAAGAACTAAACCCATTAATTTTCACCATTGAGTGAACCGCTAAAAAAAAACTTTTTGGGTGGCACTATAGTAGCGATGAAGATCTTCATGCTGCATGCTGTGGTGGGTCAGCCCCGTAGCGTGAAAATTCTACAGCAGGGGCCAGGCATTCTACAGCAGGGACCAGGCCAATAGCGGGGGGGGGCAGGAAATAAATGTTATTAAGTAGAGCAAACAAGCAGAGGGGGGCCAGAAAAAGCGCAAGGGGCCCTCCCCCCGCACGCTACAGGCCTCCTGCGAGTTCGAATATCTTCGAGTCTCAGTTACCGACATATGTAACCCCCCCCCCCCCCCCCGCCGTGGTGCCTCGAAGGCCACTGCGCTATCGGCTATTATGGGGATGAAAGAATGGCACTGCGTAACCGTCCCATTAGTGGTATACAGGATGTAAGAGATAAACATCTCATCTTTTCAAACACTTTAAACAAACAAAAAAAAAAACCCGTTCGAATTTCGCGACCAACATGTAAAAAAATAAATACAAGATAGAGGAACCTAATTTATTGTTTAGATTTTTTTTTTGTTAAGCAATAACTTTTTTTATTTTTTGGCTACCCACTTCAAATCAGCTCGAGTGGATTGAGACCCACCATGGGCCGTGAGTCGTGACCCGCACTTAAAGAACAACTGAACCATGACTCATAATCAGAGACATTCTTATAGGTGTGCTAACTAGGGCACCTGCCTGGGCTACCCTCCCCTCCTCCCCTCTTTCAGGATTTATTTATATTAGGCCCGGGACTAGGAGGGGGCCCATGCAGCTTCTTTTATCTAGGGCCCCCAAATTATCCCCGGAAGTCTCCGTCTAGGACAGGGGGTGGGCAAACTTTTTGAGTTGCGGGCCACATTGGGTTTGTAAATTTGACCGGCCTGCCGGACCCAGAGTCTGTACATGGACTGTTGACATGAGCTAATAAAAAATTAACGTAAACGTCATAACATAGGTGTTGTGCTTCACTCTGAAACGAGCGTCAGGCCGCGGGCCGGATTAAACAGTCTGGCGGGCCTGATTTGGCTGATTTAGGGTCTTTAAATACCTAAATATGGATCTACTCATATTAATGCAATCTTTAATGGAATGATCTTAAAAAAAAAGGGGACGCAATCTATATAAATAATTGTGGCGTGGGTTCTGCGTTAAATCGAAAGTAAAGAATTAATATAACAGTATTCCAGTTTAAAATCGTCAAACGTAATCAACAGTAATAAAAATCATGAAAAAATTGGATCTGCCTTAGACCAAAATTAACCCAGCCTACCGATCAAGCTTAAGGGGATATAAATCTATGCAAAAGGTTTGCAGGGTACAGCTAGTTTGAAATAATGCTCATAAACTTCCTTTCCGTTACAGAAACCAACATCTCAATGTGTTTGACCTGTGAATCACTGACCAATGAGAGTGCTGTATGAACTCTACCATTCTGTACCAGGGAGACAACAACAACAACAACTTAGTTTTTTACCAATGCAAAACATTTTATCCATCACCACTTCCTGTCACGTGGTTATTTCCGTACTTTCCTTGTTGGCCACTTCCTCGTCTCAAGAGAGATGTGGCCAGGGCGCCTCATGTCGAGGGGAGCGCCCCAAACTGGCCAACGGGTGCTGTCCAGTGGAGCAGAACCAGGCGTGCCGGCCGGACGTTGGAGACGATTGTGATACCGAGCTAGGATATAATTGTGTGAATGACGTGGGGACTGTAGTGACCGCTGGTCAGGGTACTTGCAGAGGTAAGTCGTTGAACTTTATAAACAAATGATTAACACCTCCCCCCCCCAAACAAAAACAACAACAACAACAACGAAACAACAACAACAACAACGCAAACCTAAATAATTACATTGTTTCAGAGATTGAATAGCGGTATGGTAGCCTAAGGATTTAGAAGAGCTTTCTTGGTCGCCAATTGTATGCCCATTGTATACCCACTGTGTTGAAAAAGGTGGGGGAGACAATGTATTCATTAACATACCGTGATTGATAGACAGTTTAGTCCAGTAATGGAGACAATGTATTCAGTAACATACCGTGATTGATAGACAGTTTAGTCCAGTAATGGAGACAATGTATTCAGTAACATACCGTGATTGATAGACAGTTTAGTCCAGTAATGGAGACAATGTATTCAGTAACATACCGTGATTGATAGACAGTTTAGTCCAGTAATGGAGACAAAGTGTTCAATAGCATAACATGGTCGATAGACAGTTTAGCCCAGTAATGGAGGCAATGTATTCAGTAACCTAACGTGATTGATAAACAGTTTAGTTCAGTAATGAAGACAATGTATTCAGTAACCTAACGTGATTGATAGACAGTTTAGTCCAGTAATGGAGACAATGTGTTCAATAGCATAACATGGTCGATAGATAGTTTAATCTAGTAATGGAGACAATGTATTCAGTAACATAACGTGATCGATAGATACTTTAGTGGTTCAAGATAATTTCCTTTAATTGATCAGAGGCTTTTTATTTAGTTAAACTTTTCTGTTGTCTATTCATGATCTTCAAGTAATTTTGAATCGGTAGTTTAATAAGGGTTAGAGCAGGGGTGGGCTTCTATAATCGCGTGTCACAATGAGTCCTATGATTTGACAGAAGGGCAGACATCAGCAACAGATGGATTAATTTATTTATAGATAATCTATATAAATATAATGTAAACATCCTATTATGAGGACGCGCAAGTAAGGGGTGGGAGGATGGATAGGCGTGAGTGCAGACCAGATCTAACAGCCACCGGAACATACCGACCCACGGGCCATGGTTTGCCCGTGTCTAGGTTAGCACAACTAAACATGATCTCAATGTACATTTTGGCTGATTATGTTACTACTTGGTTGAAGGCAACTATAGTATACTTACTGGTATTCATTTCAAATACCTATAGCAGCTGGGTTTTTTCATTCTTTGATGATTACAAAAACTTTCCTTTTGTATTTTACTTGTAGTTAAGTCTACTTTTTTTTTTTAAATACAGTTTCTGAATTTTTTTTTTTAATCATGGCCACCGATCTAAGTCTGCTGTACGTCTGCACACTGCACTTCCTTCCCTCAGATGTTTGACTCGCTGGCTTAATTAATTTAAGCCATGTTTATATGTGCTTGCGCATTATCCTTGCAAAGTTAACTAACTCTCACAGTGATTCTCAACGCACAGTCAAGATTATCTTTCCAACTACAGGTTATTTCATTAATTGCAAAAAAATTAAATGGAAATCAGTCCCTTAAACATACATTTTCATTCAACCACGATACAAGAATGTGTAACTGATGTATTAATACATACATCGTATTGTTAACTGGGTGTTTTATTTTTTTATGTTATTTTTCTTTCTGGAATTTATGTTTTTCATACTAGGGGAATATCTGTACGCGGAGTTCAAAATTTATTGTTTATATTTGACCCATAGATAAATAATGTGCATGAAACCTCGCTAGCGCCAATCTATTTCGCCCTCAGTGAACTAAAGTTATATTTGAAATAACAAAGTATTCAGGACTCGAAGAGTAATTTTCGCAACATCAACCATGCTCACAACCTAACAGCCACATTGTCACCAGACATATCCCACACTCACAACCTTACAGCCACATTGTAACCAGACATATCCCACACTCACAACCTTACAGCCACCTTGTCACCAGACATATCCCATGTTCCCACATTGTCACCAGACATGGTAATTCGGTTTATTTCAACTCGGAAAGTTCTTTATTTGGTTTAATGAAAATCATTACAGATCAAAGTCGTCTACATAAGATTATTCCATAGAAACGATAAACAGCGCCAGCTGACTTCTACTGGGGACAGATCTGTAGAACACCTACATCCCCGAAATCTAATATAAAAAGCGTTATAATTTAACGAGAGTGTATGTTTGTGTATATGTATGTGATGTCATCGGGGTCCCATTTGATGGAGATTGGTATATATATATATATGTCCAAGAATTACTGGTACCAATGAAGACATGGTCAACTTAACTACACTGAGAATCGAACCCATTATCTTCACCAAGCAAAGCAAGCAAATATCCTAGTATGCGTTGAGTGTGCCAGTCATTGTTTATTCACACTATTTTTAAGTACGTCATGGACGTGAGGAACAATTAGACTGACACAATAAATAACACAGTCTTCTTTAAAGTTACATTGACGCATATTTTGCCTGATTCTATTTTATAACTCAATTAAGCTATTGTATAAAGGTTGAAATTATTCACCCTCCCCCCCCCAAAAAAAAAAAAACGTAGGCAGGTGTTACAAGTAACAAATCTCCGTGTTACCACAAAACATTCATTGTTTAATTTCGATACATGGAGCGACCGGGGGAAAAAATTAATAATTGAATCCTGCGTTCGGACTGGTATTCCTACTTTTTCACAATTACACTTTCACCGTGACTAATTGACAACGTGACCACCAATATGTCAAGTCAGTCACTTCACGTCTCTCAAGGTAATAAAAAAAAATGAAGGTAGAATCGCTATGTGTAAATGAATGATGAAATAAGTACTTTTTGTAGGTTCAGGAGGTTAACCTGATTCTAAGTCCAAGTGAAGTTCCCTTAGCCCTAGAGGGCCATCGGGGGCAGATGAAGTGTAAAATTCATATGTTTCTGTAAACATATAAAAGGGGTTATGCGGTTAGCACAACTCCCAGTCGCCTTGACTTCCCCAGTTTAAGTCAGGTTCGTATTTAAATCTGGGTGGACTTAAGGGATTGTACACCAACTTTCGAATGAATATTACCGAGGATCGAACCCGGTACTCTTAGGTCGACAGTCAAGAGCTCTGTACCACTCGGCCATCCGTCCATCCTAGTTTAATTTACAATCTTTATTATCCTTGTAATAATTAATTGAGTTTTTAGAGCATTTTCGAAAAAAAATGCTCTATTGTCCCCGTTTTGTCTGTCTGTCTGTCTGTCCGTCCGTCCGTCCGTCCGTCATCACCCTAGATCTCAACAACCATAAGTCCTAGACCCATTATGTATATATCATTTTGTAGGTCTTGGCCTGCCAAGAAATAGCTTTTTTCCATTTCGCGATCTGACCTCTCAGGGCGGTAAAAGGGGCCTTATAAAGTACCGTTTTTTTTACTATATAAGCTATATTAATAATGGACCGCCCTATATCTCAGCAACCATAAGTCCTAGACCCATGATGTATATATCATTGCGTAGGTCTTGGCCTGCCATGTGTACATCAAAAGTCCATTTCGCGATTTGACCTCTCAGGGCCAAAATATAAGAGTTTTTTATATACCGTTTTGCTTATATTTTAAATATAAATAATAAAAGCTAATCAAAGGGGCGTAATCATTATTTATTTTTGTAACAGTTATTCAACATGACTTACCTCCCGTATATGCATTACACAATAGAATTTATAAACATTTCCAAAATTTACAAATATTTATTTTATTTTATTTCTAATTTTTTTTTAGTAAAACTTAATAGTTTTAAAATAATTTTCAAAAATTTTGTGAAACACATGAATTAATTTTATGTTAAAATTGCACGATTTATACTTTGTTAATATGTTACGTTAACTTTGAGACTAACATATAAATCAGAACTCAGTGCAGTACACAATACAACAAATACTTTATTACAACTATAATACAACTTTGCTTATTTAAAGACATGAAAATGCGCTAACACGTCCTGTGTCCAGAATGGAACAGGCTTAATTGCTTGTTTTTATTGTCAGCACCGTTCTTATGTTTTTTGAGGGCTCTATGCACGGATTCCAGAGGTACTAGTGGGAACCAGGCAGATAATCCAGATGTACTAGTGGGAACCAGGCAGATAATCCAGAGGTACTAGTTGGAACCAGGCAGATAATCTCGAGGTACTAGTGGGAACCAGGCAGATAATCTCGAGGTACTAGTGGGAACCAGACAGATAATCCAGAGGTACTAGTGGGAACCAGGCAGATAATCCAGAGCTACTAGTGGGAACCAGGCAGATAATCCAGAGGTACTAGTGGGAACCAGGCAGATAATCCAGAGGTACTAGTGGGAACCAGGCAGATAATCCAGAGGTACTAGTGGGACCTTGGCAAAAGCACTTGCACAAGTCCTCTTAGAAGTTGATGATTTTTGAATACTTTATGGCAGGTGGTTTTCTTTTTAAATAAGAAACCTTAATCTCTCTCTCTCTCTCTCTCTCTCTCTCTCTATCTCCAACCCTCGCCCCCCCCCCATAAATATTGAAATACTGTCTGTGTGTGACATTTGATAGTTGACATGTTTTCTCAAAATTTCATTCACATACTATCTTTGTCCTTCTTATTTCGCTTAAAAGAATTAAACTGAATAAATAATTTTTTAAATCTTTTCCTTACCTCGTCAAACACAAAACTTTGATGAGGAATGGCGAAATTAATGGCAGCACACTACCCCCCCCCCCCTTCGACAACATTCAACTAACATGGCCTATATATATACATATAAGTGTGTGTGGGAAGGGGGCACATTGGGTTTAGCTCGCGCGGTGAGCACCAGGACGATTCTCCGGCTGCAACAACCCCCCCCCCCCAGGCCTAACTACAGAACATAAATCAGGAAGTAACCAGTGAGGCAATAATCGTTTCCCCCCCCCCCCCCCCAATGTCCAGACACAGTGAGACAGTGCAGTTAGTAAACAACGCCGGATTCAGTTTTACATGATACTTTTTTCTGTCCAATAATTTCAACGGCGTTACATTGGAGCAGTGGCTGATGATCGTATGCAACAGGGACCCCTAAATGACTTCGCCTTAACTTTTTTTTTTTACTACGGGGATCAGTGCGCACTCCATTAAAATAACATACATTAAAATCGAATGTCATTATAAAAACCAGCATCTTTAGCCTGTTCCATTCTGGACACAGGACGTGTTAGCGCATTTTCGTGTTATGCATCAGTACGTATGTTAGCTTTCAGTAAATATTTGTAAATTTTGGAAATGTTTATAAATTCAATTGTCTAATGCATATATCTGAAAAAAAATAAATGAAAATAGCTTATATAGTAAAAACGGTACCCTAAGAAACACTCAGAGGTCAGATCGCGAAATGGACTTTTGATACAGGAATGGCAGGCCAAGAGTCTTGTTCCCTCTAAGCTGCTTAGAGGGAACATTGGCCAAGACATACAAAAATATATATATATATTCATCATGAGTCTAGGACTTATGGTTGCTGAGATCTAGGGTGATGACAGACGGACAAAACGGAAACAATAGCGCATTCCACCGGCGGCGGAACGAAATATTTTAAGGGGGGGGGGCAAGCCAAAATTCAACGGGGGAAAGCAAGACAAAATATGACAGAAAGACAAATTTTACCCCCTTAATACAATAATAGAATATAGTAATTCTGTAGCAAGTATTTAATTGATATTATTAAAAAAAATATATAAAAAAAAAATAATAAAAACGAACATTGAGCACTTCTGTCGTCAACTGCTTCGTAATGTCAGTTTGTTTACAAATTTAATAGTGAAATTAGATCAGAAAATTACTGATAATTATCATGAATGATGATGAACATGAAACTGAAACAGGAAACGGGAAACTCAATAAACAAAAAGTAATTTATGAATAGATAATAAATAATTGTATTTTCTTTAAAGATTACATTAGCCGTCATTCGGTAGATGGCAATACTTCTCTATACTTATAAGACGCATTTGCTGTCTGTCTGTCTGTTCCCTTAAAACTCAAGATCCAGATAACAAAATAACGTGAAATTTGGTACACGTACACAAAATTACATGGGGAAGGTTCTTAAACAGGTTTCGTTCCATCTCAATGGGTACTTTAATTGTAATTAATTATTTTGGATATCAAAGACATGAAAATTGGCAAACTTTTACCCCGATTTCAGATTTTACCAGCTTCTCTACCACATAGCTAACTTACTATAAATATGATCGGTACGGGTAACCAAATATCACATTACTTACTACATTATTACATTCCATTCCTTCATCCATAGGAATTGTCATCTTTCGCTACAGTCATGCCTAAGAGAGAGAGAGAGAGAGAGAGAAAGAGAGAGAGGGAGGGAGGGAGGGAGAGAGAAGGAGAGAGAGAGAGAGAGAGAGAGAGAGAGAGAGAGGGGAACTGCCAAAAATGTTGTGTATCACATTGCTTTAAGATAAATGTACCCTTTTATTGCATGCAAATAAACCCTTTTTTACTCGTCTTATTTTAAATCTTAATTAAACGTCAAATTACGCTTCTTAAATAAACAGAAAACCTTACTTTAAACCCGGGCAAAGCCGGGTACTTGCAACTAATTTTAAAATATGCCACAACTCTCAATAATGCGATTACTGTAAAATGTAAATTAATTATAATTTCTTTCAAATATTAAATTTAAGAAATAAATCAAATGAATTAAGAAAGGGAAAATGATACATATAAACTAAAATAAATTACAAAGTTAAAAAAGTTAAACAAAGTTAAAATTTAGGGGGGTGCAGACTGGAAATTTAAGGGGGGGGGGGCGCCGCCACCCCTTAAAAGTTTTAGGGGGGCCGCTGCCCCCCCCCCCCCTGCTTTGCCGCCAGCGGCGCATTCGACTTCTCGAAAATGCGCTAAAATGTCATTAAATTAGAGGCTTCGTTCTAACAAACAAAACAAAATCCCATGAATCAAACAAGTGTTGAAAAACGTTGGGCTAGAAATTCTTTTTGTTCAATCTATATAATGTTATTTTATGTTCCCTAACAAGATATAATTGTGTACTCCTTAATGCTCAAGTAGTGACATTATCAGGAAGCTGGTGGGGAAATATTTTTTAAAAAAAAGGACAATCGGCTCCAGCTGTCTCCCCTTGTAATGTCCAGTTCTCTCCCCCCTTAATAGTAATGTCCACTTTTAGCTGTAACGTAAATGTTGATGTTAGAAACCTGACTTTTGGACACTGACGGCTACTGTACATGTTGACACTGGACAAATCTTCCTGCGAGCATTACCTGGCAGGAATGTTGGGCAAGTCCAGAGCTCTGACGTGTTGTCACGGCGCCTCGATTGAGAGAGAGGTCAATTTATTATACTGTCCATATCAGTTTGAGGACCTTTTGAAAATAATACACTTGGGTATTAGAGTATAAAGGAGATGTTGGGTGTTTGTATTATCAGAGCACTATGTATGTATGTATTTATGTATGTATGTATGTATGTATGTATGTATGTATGTATGTATTTATTTATGTATGTATGTATGTATGTATGTATGTATGTATGTATGTATGTGTGCATGTGTGTATGTATGTGTGTATGTATGTATGTATGTATGTATGTGTGCATGTGTGCATTTGTGCATGTATGTTTGTATGTATGTACATATGTGTGTATGTGTGCATGCATGTATGTATGTATGTATGTATGTATGTATGTATGTATGTATGTATGTATGTATGTATATGTGCATGTGTGTATGTATGTATGTATATGTGTGTGTGTATGTATGTATGTATGTGTGCACGTGTGTATGCGTGCATGTATGAATGTATGTATGTATGTATTTATGTATGTATGTATGTATGTATGTATGTATGTGTGCATGTGTGTATGTGTGTATGTATGTGTGTATGTATGTATGTATGTTTGTATGTATGTATGTTTGTATGTTTGTATGTATGTATATGTATATGTATATGTATGTATGTATGTGTGTGTGTATGTATGTATGTATTTATGTATGTATTTATGTATGTATGCATATATTTATGTCTGTCTGACTGTCTGTCTATCTATCTATCTATCTATCTATCTATCTATCTATCTATCTATCTATCTATCTATCTATCTATCTATCTGTCAGTCTGTATGTATGTCTGTCTTTATGCAAGTTTGTCTGTCTGTCTCAAAGTAAGTATGTCTGTATGTTTGTCTTCTATTTACACAAGTAGGTCTCTCTACAGCCGTGATCACACATTATTCCACATTATAAAACGCTGATAGCGCAGCCATTGTAAAGCGCTAATGAGTTTATCAAACACTGTCTTTAGAGGGCGGCTCCCAGTGTGTCTCCATGAGTAGGTCAAGGTCCCATATCACTTCCTTCAGCAATAAATACACGTATTTAGTATTTAACGCCGACTTTTTATAGTGTCTGAGATTACTTTCAATGTAAGTTCCTGAAGTTGAAGGCCGTGAGTAATGCACATTAATAGACCTCACGACGTCTCGTGCTGTAATGGAGGGTTTATTGAAATTGACAATGGCGCCCCCCGTCTCACCCCGCCCCGCCCCACACAGACTCCATTAGAAGAAGTCAAAGACCTCAGTCTGTCAATTATATAAAACAAATGAACCTTCTTTATGGTGTCCGAATCACGGTAAAAGTTCAAGGTCACGTTTCCTTTACTTAAAAATCAAAACCACAGCGCCCTCTTGTATTGCTGAGGAATTTTTATTTCTCCCGACGTCTGCCCGGAGATAAATGTTCCAATTTGATTTTCTAAAATACCGCAAATGTTCTTTTTTAAAAGTTCTAGTTTGACGTCATGTGAGTGGGAGACTTATTAAAATTGTTTTAGTTTTTTTTTTTATATAAAAAATTCTTCCTGCGGTGGGGGCACAGACTTAAATAATTACGACAGCTCGCTGCTGCACCGTCTGACCGAACTAACCCCCTGATATTTAAGTTTTTTTTTTTTCTCTTGGCCTGATTCACAGACTTAATAAATCCCCATTAGTGCATGTTTCTCAACATATTCTGTTACAGCAGATAAACAATGATAACTGTTTCAATATTTTGCATTTTCTTGAGTGAGCTTAGCTAGCTGGGATGAAAATGAACTTTAAAAAAAACAACATTGAAATGATGTATACGGCGGCGTAGCGTGGGTATCGGCCGCCCAGGGCGGAAGACGATTTTGCCGCCCTCTCATTTAGGTATTTCAATTTAAGCTATACATTTTTGCCGCCCTCCCCTAAAAAGTAATAAAAAGTGCCGCCTGGTGAGGACCGCACCCACCGCCCCCCCCCCCCCCAGGTACGCCACTGGATGTATATAATAAAAAGTAGAATTTGTTTTGTGTTTGTCGAGAAATGTTACAGAAGCAATACTTTAGATTTTGTACTGATGAACTTTCTTGGAAATTTGAGTTTTTGTTTTAAATTGTATTGTTTTTTTTTTACCATCCAAAAATAGAATGTCAGCTTAGCGATAGAGCAATTCTACTAATTCATATTTTGGTTTTTCAAATAGAGTTTATTTAAAAAAAAAACAAATCAGAGGAATAAAATAAACGAAACAATACTAGTGTAAAAAGTAAATAAACTTTCAGGAGATCCATACATAGATTGATCTATTTTATATAATATTTAAGAGAATATCAACTAGACTGTATCATCTTGGCTATATCAACTGGACTATATCAATTAGACTGTATCAAGTAGACTGTATCAACAAGACTGTATCAACTAGACTGTATCAACTAGGCTGCATCAACTAGGCTGTATCAACTAGACTGTATCAGCTAGACTGTATCAAGTAGATTGTATCATCTAGACTGTATCAAGTAGATTGTATCAACTAGACTGTATCAACTAGATTGTATCAACTAGACTGTACCAACTAGACTGTATCAATTAGGCTGTATCAACTAGGCTGTATCAACTAGACTGTATCAGATAGACTGTATCAAGTAGATTGTATCAACTAGATTGTATCATCTAGACTGTATCAAGTAGATTGTATCAACTAGACTGTATCAACTAGACTGTATCAACTAGACTGTATCAACTAGACTGTATCATCTAGACTGTATCAGCTAGACTGTATCAACTAGATTGTATCAACTAGACTGTATCAACTAGACTGTATCAACTAGACTGTATCAACTAGACTGTAGTTAAGCTGGTAAGGGAAGTTTACTGAATTCAGCGCTAAGGAAAAAAAACAAACACTGTTTGATGGAGAAAGTTAAATCAAAGACTTTGTAGATTTTTTTCCCTGAAATATAACATCACTTCATGGTGTCTGGTTGGTACGAACCTGTCCTGGAGTACAGGCCGAGGTCATGGTGACTCAATGTTTACAGAGGTTTTTAACATTTGCTTATGTTTTTTTATATGTTCTGGATACGACATGCTAGAATATAATTAGATAACTGTTATGTTACAGTTCTACATTAACACAGTTAAAGGAGATTATAAACAGCAGCATCTCTCCTTGTATAAACGTTTTGATATGACGATTGCATTAAATCTATCTATCTATCTATCTATCTATCTATCTATCTATCTATCTATCTATCTATCTATCTATCTATCTATCCATCCATCTATCTATATCTATCTATCTATTTATCTATCTATCTATCTATCTGTCTATCTTATCATCTATTTATCCATCCATTAAAAACTCAGTATTCACATAAGTGTGATCAGACCCCCCCTCCACACATACAAACACAAACACACACACAAACACACACACACAAACATACATACACACAAAAACACAAATCACACGCACAAACACACACACACACAAACACACACAAACACATGCGAACACAAACACAAACACACACATAAAAACACATGCGAACACACAAACACACACATACAAACACACAAACACACACATACAAACACACACAAACACACACACACACACACACAGACACTCTCATCAATGTACACTTTAACAGCTTCTTTCACCCCGATACGTTGCAATAATATCAAAGGTTTGGGTTACAGGTGTATCTTGGGTCAAATATCAACAGTTCTTCCCCCTTAAGACGTGTTACGTACAGAAGGTTTTCCCCCCTTTGAAATTTGTATAGCAGAAGCGCACGAGCAAACAGTAAAATGAGAAAAGAAAAAACATGATCTTAAACAATGGCCGTCTTACGGCAATGGGGGGCTCCGCAATTTACATGAGTCCCGCGCTTTTAATTTTTTTATTTTCATTCTTTGAAGAGGTAGTCGTAAAGGCGTAACCATACCAGTCTGTGCATAAGTCCATCTGGGTAGATATGTTATTAATTTATGTATTGTTACTTATCAACTATTGTAAAGGTGAGTCGCGGACGAACTTAATGTGGTTGCGACTAAATTTAAACTTAAATTCGAGGGACCAGGAATCCATGAGTACAAAAATCACAACTTTATTTCTCTATGTGTAATAAACCTAAAAGATTGTTAATCTGCAAAGTCAACAACAACAACACAAATATATCATTTTTTAAAATTTTCTTCTTAGTTTCACTTTAAGGGTGGGTCGGATGGCCGAGTGGTGTAGATACTCGACTGTCGACCTGAGAGTCCTGAGTTCGATCCACGGTGATACTCATGGAATTTTTCCAGGTGAAATTTGGAGCGAAAGCGTCCCACAAGTCCACCGGGCTTTAAGTGGGTACCAGACTTTAAGTTGGGGAAGTAAATGCGTTGTGCTAACCACACAATCTCTTCATATGCCGAGGTTATAGAAACAGATGAATTCTATACTTCATCTGCCCCGATGGCCCGCCAGGGCTAAGGGAACTTTTTTCACTTTAAGGATGGGTCGCTGAAACCTTACAATATTCACTGTAGGTCTCGAGGCGTACAAGTCTGAGAACCACTGCTTTATGGAGTAGCAGCACAGTCAATCCAACAAGATTTAGTAATGAGAAATGAAATAAAAATAAACAAACACAATGTTAGCTGCAGTTAACTTGTTAAGAGCCACATGGCGTTCTGAGAGCCATATTGGGCCAGGCCACCACTGATCTAGATACCAATTGGCTTATATCTAGATGGCTCAAAAAAAATCTTGATATGAAAAATATCCAATCACAGCCCTGGTAACGAATTAGATGGGAAAATGTGTGGATATAAAAATATCCAATCACAACCCTGGTAACAAATTAGATGGGAAAATGTGTGGATATAAGAAAAAAAACATTTCAAACCCGGATGTTTTCTCTGTTATTTAAGTACCTGTACGAAAGATGACCTGGATCTTGTTAATTGTCCTGTCTGGTTTCAAGGTGTACAAGTCCCTGCATGTCACCAACTGGTGTTGATTTTTACCGGTGCGTTCTCCAGAGATTTCACCGGCACCTTGTACCAATGATACACTACAGCGGTGAAATACTATCGCACGAGTATATATATATCTAACTATAGGGGGGTGAAATAAATTCTCCGGTGATTCCCCGTGCCTATGTGCGCATGATACGTGATCCAACATTGAGAGGTCGTAATTATTAAATGTGGAACGCTGGTCTGTTTTAGAGGGCATCAAGTGGTAACGATTTATAGAGAGAACTTCCTGAAGATGTCGTTGTCTCCTCTGTTTATACGTCATGGTCTAATTGTAAATCACGTGTTCCTTAAGAAAATTTGTCAACAAAACACAACTTAAAATATGATCAATAAATAAAAATTACATTATAAAAAATAGTTTATAAAAAAAACAACGTTTTTCTTGCGTACTAAAAAGCAGAAAATAATTTCTGAATAAGTTGGTAACATGGTAATACGTAAACAACACTATAAATATTTGTAATAGGACGTGGCATCTCCTAGGGTAGGCCCTCTCTATCTATCTATCTATCTATCTATCTATCTATCTATCTATCTATCTATCTATCTATCTATCTATCTATCTATCTATCTATCTATCTATCTATCTATCTATCTATCTATCTATCTATCTATCTATCTATCTATCTATCTATCTATCTATCTATCTGCCTGCCTGCCTGCCTGCCTATCTATCTATCTATCTATCTATCTATCTATCTATCTATCTATCTATCTATCTATCTATCTATCTATCTATCTGCCTGCCTATCTATCTATCTATCTATCTATCTATCTATCTATCTATCTATCTATCTATCTATCTATCTATCTATCTATCTATCTATCTATCTATCTATCTATCTATCTATCTATCTATCTATCTATCTATCTATCTATCTATCTATCTATCTATCTGCCTGCCTATCTATCTATCTATCTATCTATCTATCTATCTATCTATCTATCTATCTATCTATCTATCTATCTATCTATCTATCTATCTATCTATCTATCTATCTATCTATCTATCTGCCTGCCTGCCTATCTACCTATCTATCTATCTACCTATCTATCTATCTGCCTGCCTGCCTATCAATCTATCTATCTATCTATCTATCTATCTATCTATCTATCTATCTATCTATCTATCTATTCATCGATCTGTCTGTTTGTCTGTTTGTGTTTCTGTAGTCCTATATTTGTCTCTATACCATTCAGCCTAAATCATACTACTTGTTACGGGTTCTTTTAGTATATTCCTTAATTATTGCTAGGTTTCCAGAACACATTCACATAAACAGATAAGCCAACAGATGAGTCAACACTTATTAATGTCAAGTATAAAAATAACTGAACTTTATTTAAACTACTCGTGACTGCACGACTATCTCATACAAACTCTAACACAACACTCCATCTATAAAACTACATCTCTGTCCAAACTCCAATCTAACACTAATACAACACACTGACTAAAACTAAATTAAACTTCTTTCTCGATCGACTGCTCGCCCCCGAATGTCGATGGAAGGGAATAGGGGGAGGGGCGTTTCCGACATCAAAAGCCTGACTCCTGGGTTTTCTCTGTCCGGTAGGGCTTTGATCTTGGTCAGTGGCCAAAGGTGCGAAGTCGCACCTTCGTCCATCTAACGTCCAGCTTCCGAGCGCCTGGTAGCTTTGATCACGCTCCGCTGACCACAGATCTAACGGGGGTGGGGATGAGGGTAACATAACATGGGGTAGCTGTGATGTGGGGGGGTGGGGTGCGATCGTAACACTACTCATTTAGTGATGATGTTAAGTTCCGACTTTTGCCTTCTAATTCATCATACATGTATGCATCCGTCTATATGTTGATGCCAGAAAACTACCCATACCTATTCTGCAGCACAGTATCATGATATTTAGCACATTATAAACTTCAGTGGAACATTCAGTGCACACAAACTTTCACTTTCTACCTGTGGTTTCAATCGTTCTCACCATTTAATAACCTGCACCCCACAGGTCAGTATAACCTCACCGCCCAGAGCGTGGGTCTGAACAGCGTCAACCTGACATGGACTCACGTCGCTCGTTTCCTGGACATGTACGAGTACGTCATCTTATACAGAGAGACAAACTACCCCCTGGGCGACAGTGGATGGACACCTAAAGACGTGAGTAGTTCATTGGAGCTCAACCCATAACACAGACGTAAACACTCTCTCTCTCTTCCCCCGTCTCTCTTCCCCTGTCTCTCACTCACATACACACACAGAAACACCCACATCCACTATATATATGTGTGTGCGTGTGTGTGTGTTAAGGCAAATTATTTTAAAATAATACTTATATCAAAATCATAGCTTTTTATGAAGTCCCACATAAAAAGTTAATACATATACATTATGTCGGTTGTATTAAATTGCGGATTGATGTCATTCAAGGCCCAGGGACAGAGAAATAATTTTTCGACTTTATTTAACACAGATAGTCTTGGAATCATAATAATAAGAGCGTAAAGTATGTGTTTTTTCGGGGCACTTACAAAGCTGGGGACCCAGCCCCCCCCCCCGTTAAATACGCCTATTTATATTTCTTCTGGGTCAATTTATACTTAACCCATTTAAAAAAAAAACATTTTAACGATTCATATAAATACATCAATAAAAGAATATCAATATTCTGTTGCTTGAAGTTCTGATATTAAAACCTTAATTTGAATCAATTGAGTTATGCATTTAAAAAAAAAATACTTTAACCGTCTGCGTTTGTCATGCAGGTAGGAGAGAGCCCCAAAGGACTTCTAAAAGACCTAACACCTGGCACCCTGTACTCGATCAAGGTTGGCATATGGACCGTTCGATCGACGGGCAATTACTCTGAGGTCATTATGGTTGAAACACAGCGTGAGTAGAAGAGTTATATACCCTGAAAAAAATATTCCGTACTTATTAGAAATAATGTTTTTTTTTTTAAATGGCTGACATTTAGTTGTCGAATTACGTGTTTGACAGATTAGACCAGCCATGGATGGCATGCCCTACGGCATGCGGGCAGAATGCATCAAGGCGAACGGTTTCATTCGGCCCGCCCACTCGCTTCAGAGTAAGGGCCGTTTAGGTTATGACGTTTATATTTAATTCATATTAGTACATTTTAACACTCCATACATTTGCTTTTGATCCAATCCGTAGGTCTAACACAATGTGTCCCGACGGTCTAACTTAAGGACCCAATGTGGTCCGCCGGTCTAACTTGAGGACCCAATGTGGCCCGACGGTCTAACTTGAGGACCCAATGTGTCCCGACGGTCTAACTTAAGGACCCAATGTGGCCCGACGGTCTAACTTGAGGACCCAATGTGGCCCGCCGGTCTAACTTAAGGACCCAATGTGGCCCGCCGGTCTAACTTGAGGACCCAATGTGGCCCGACGGTCTAACTTGAGGACCCAATGTGGCCCGACGGTCTAACTTAAGGACCCAATGTGGCCCGACGGTCTAATTTGAGGACCCAATGTGGCCCGACGGTCTAACTTAAGGACCCAATTTGGCCCGACGGTCTAACTTGAGGACCCAATGTGGCCCGACGGTCTAACTTGAGGACCCAATGTGGCCCGCCGGTCTAACTTAAGGACCCAATGTGGCCCGCCGGTCTAACTTGAGGACCCAATGTGGCCCGCCGGTCTAACTTAAGGACCCAATGTGGCCCGCCGGTCTAACTTGAGGACCCAATGTGGCCCGACGGTCTAACTTGAGGACCCAATGTGGCCCGACGGTCTAACTTAAGGACCCAATGTGGCCTGACGGTCTAACTTGAGGACCAAATGGGGCCTGACGGTCTAACTTGAGGACCCAATGTGGCCCGACGGTCTAACTTGAGGACCAAATGGGGCCTGACGGTCTAACTTGAGGACCCAATGTGGCCCGACGGTCTAACTTAAGGACCCAATGTGGCCCGACAGTCTAACTTAAGGACCCAATTTGGCCCGACGGTCTAACTTAAGGACCCAATGTGGCCCGCCTAACTTGAGGACCCAATGTGGCTCGTCAGTCTAACTGAAGGACCCAATGTGGGGACATATTTCACGTCCTACCTCCAAAATATGAAGAATAACAAGCGGCTGCTAAGGCTCGTATGTCCCCCACTGTCATTCACACAGCAAACGATCTATCTATCTATCTATCTATCTATCTATCTATCTATCTATCTATCTATCTATCTATCTATCTATCTATCTATCTATCTATCTATCTATCTATCTATCTATCTATCTATCTATCTATCTATCTATCTATCTATCTATCTATCTATCTATATTTATCTATATCCCCCCATTTACTTACCAGCGGCCAGTTTCTGCGAGCATCTGTCCACCCATTACGCGGTGGGCCAACAGTTCGTTCACGAGTGTGAGGACAACTGCACCTGTTTGCCCACTGGTGAGTTGCAGTGTCAACCTGTCTGCCCCGGTGCCCTGGGCATCCCGCAGGCCCCAGAAGAAGGCTGCGAGTACGAGAGAGGGAGTGACTGCTGCACTTACGTGGAAAGGTGTCCAGTGCCAGCAGGTGAGTGTTGTTTGTAAATACATGTTATTGTATAACTTTAAAATAATAGATCATAATTAGTTGTAGAAAATACATGTTATTGCATAACTTTTGAATAATAGATCAGAATTAGTTGTAGTAAAAACATGTTATTGTATAACTTTAGAATAATAGATCAGAATTAGTTGTAGTAAATACATGTTATTGCATAACTTTAGAATAATAGATCAGAATTAGTTGTAGAAAATACATGTTATTGTATAACTTTAGAATAATAGATCAGAATTAGTTGTAGTAAATACAATGATCTCTTAGCATTAGGCTCTCTAACGATTAATACTGGAGGGCACTATGACAGAGAGTGTCCCCCCCCCCGATGGTCGCCTAGTTTGCTTACCCTGAAGGATAGCTTCGGCGGTAAGTCCATAATTCAGTATATTTTGATGAATTGAGTTTTCGCTCTTCAAATAAGTCCATAATTCTGCCAGTTTTCATGAATCGTGTAACATGTTGGAAAGAAAGTGGGCGCTAGGATGCTTCTCTTCTCCCGGACCCATGTGAGGGAGCTCGTCATATTCTCCTCCTCAGCCTACCCTCCACCCCCACCGCTCTTCCTAAAAAAAAATACTAAAAAATAATTTGGTTTATTTCCTATGAAAATATGCACTAACGTATTGAACTAACATGATTAATTCACCGTTTCCTGCCATTGACAGAGTCCTGCTCTTACAACAATGAAACGTACCCCCACGGACACGAGTTCGTTCTCGGATGCCAGGTCTGTGAGTGTAGCTTTGGACAAGTGACTTGTCAGTACCCGCTGGAGTGTGGCGCCATGGAGGCCACAGTGTCTTGTCCCAGCCCGAAAATCAGTGGAGTAGATGGGGACTGTTGCCCCATTCGATATTGTGGTGAGTACATTCTTTCAATTGGGGCTGTTGCCCCATTCGATATTGTGGTGAGTACATTCTTTCAACTGGGGCTGTTGCCCCATTCGATATTGTGGTGAGTACATTCTTTCAACTGGGGCTGTTGCCCCACTCGATATTGTGGTGAGTACATTCTTTCAATTGGGGCCGTGTCTTTCATCATGCCATATGAGATCAAACTTTAAATCATCTCGTTAAACTTTTAAATTATCTCATTAAACTTTTAAATCATCTCGTTAAATTTTTAAATTATCTCATTTCACTTTTAAATTATCTCATTAACCTTTTAAATTATCCCATTAAACTTTTAAATTATCTCATTACACTTTTAAATTATCTCGTTAAACATTTAAATTATCTCGTTAAACTTTTAAATTATCTAATTAAACTTTTAAATTATCTCATTACACTTTTAAATGATCACGTTAAACTTCAAATTATCCCATTAAACTGAACTCCATTTTTGATATTCTTGGGCTCTCTATTATCCTACTCTGGATCATCATGTCTCTTTGTTATCCGGCCTGGGGTGACATATGGTCGAGGAGGTGTAGTGCACTTGACTGTTACCTGAAGGTTCAATCACGGCCAACTTGAACTGAATAATTCATCTGAGTGGCTCAAGATGGCCGTGTGCTCTAATCCTCAGTAAGAACCAAGGGAAATCACTCCAGGTCTTAGTGAAAATGTTTGAAAGTACGCCAAGTCCACCCAGCTTTAAAATGGGTACCAGACTTTAGTTTGGGGCAGTAAAGGCGGTGGAGCGTCGTACTTACCACACACACCCAGGGCCGCCGAGAGGGGGGGCAGGGGGGTCATTGCCAGGGGGCCCGCATCTGTAAGGGGGCATAAAGGGGGCCCGGCAGCCCCGACCATGTCAATTTATTCACGACTCATTGTTTATTAAGGGGCCCGCATTGATGTCCTGCCCTGGGGCCCGCGTTGGCTCTCGGTGCCACCGCACACACCCTTCATATGACGAGGGTATAGAAACAGGTGATTTCTTAATGTCTTTAGGAACTTTTATGATTCGGCCTAGTTTGTAAAGGTTTTTTGATTAGTATAGGACATAGGTGCATCAAGGAATGATCAGCTGTAAATGAGGCTTTCATTATATCGGGGTGTCATGAGATCAGCTGTAAATGAGGCTTTCATTACATCGGGGTGTCATGAGATCAGCTGTAAATGAGGCTTTCATTACATCGGTGTGTCATGAGCACTAAAACATCGGGGTGTCATGAGATCAGTTGTCAATGAGGCTTTCATTACATCGGGGTGTCATGAGCACTAAAACAAGTTGAAAATGACTACAACTTCGCCCCCCCCCCTCCCGGCGAGCGTCTTATATGGCGCCAGTGCTGACTCTCACACCCCTGGAGCCAGCATCAGGGTCATAGCGGGAATAAAAAACAAAAACCATATATACATTGTATGTGTAGAATCTCTTTCTTATGATTTATCTGTGTCTTGGTGTCTTCTCATACTTCTGTGTCTTGGTGTCCTCTCATACTTCTGTGTCTTGGTGTCCTCTCATACTTCTGTGTCTTGGTGTCCTCTCATACTTCTGTGTCTTGGTGTCCTCTCATACTTCTGTGTCTTGGTGTCCTCTCATACTTCTGTGTCTTGGTGTCCTCTCATACTTCTGTGTCTTGGTGTCCTCTCATACTTCTGTGTCTTGGTGTCCTCTCATACTTCTGTGTCTTGGTGTCCTCTCATACTTCTGTGTCTTGGTGTCCTCTCATACTTCTGTGTCTTGGTGTCCTCTCATACTTCTGTGTCTTGGTGTCCTCTCATACTTCTGTGTCTTGGTGTCTTCTCATACCTCTGTGTCTTGGTTCCTTCTAATACTTCTATGTCTTGGTGTCTTCTCATACTTAATTTATTACGACTCTTTCTCTACTCCCACCCCCCCCCCCGCCCCATCCCCAAACCCCTCACCGCGTGACACAGAGAGCACGTGCACCTACGAGAACCGGACATACCAGCACATGGAGTACTTTACCAGCAGTGAGTGTGGTCTCTGCCAGTGCAGCACAAGCGATGGGGTCCAGTGCGCCTCGGAGTGTCCGCCTGTGGTGATGGTATTGCCCAGCTCCGCCTGCCCGGACCCACACATAAAGAAAGAGGGGTGCTGTGAGACTCTATATTGTCATGACACCAGTAGAGGTAAACTTTTTGTAATAAAAACATTGACAATAAACAAAAAAATAGTGACCAGGAAAAAAAGTCAACAAACGAAATAAATGCGAAAAAGTTGGGTGGGGAAAAAAGTAACGGCATATAGTCAACAGTAAAAACATTTAAAGTGAAAAAGTAAACGAGAATAATATTAACTGTAAATACATTTAAAAAAATAAAAACATATAAGCTTTTTGCAGATTTGAAAGAAAGATTGGTAAAATCTATACGACAAATTATACATTTTATTTGCATACATTGTGTAGTATTAAAAAAGGATATATACACACAATATTTTGTCTAAAACAAATCTGCCATGTCGAAAATACTATGAGTGTATCCTGGGCCATTTCTGGAAGTGTTTGGTAAAATGTGTGAAGTAATTATTTAAGAGATAATAAAAACTAATTGAAACCCTCATTTCATTGAATGCGTCTTTGATCTTGATGCTTAATATTTTTTTAAACATTTCGTGGCCCTGCTATAAAAACCGTTTTGCTTTCGCGACTTAGAGTCACGTTTAAAGACCAGCTACGAAATAAAAAAAAGAGAATAAAAGAGTCAATAATTTTAATAAGCCGAGATATTTTCCCCTATTTTTACTTTGAAGATAAACCTTATAAAGACCCACGCTTTGAAGCCAGCAGATTAGAGGAAGAAATCCGTAACGTTGTGTGTAAATATTATAATAACTTTTAATCAATAAATGAGTTTTTGTTTTTTTTTTTTGAAAAGAGAGAATCCACCCTTTGAAAAATTGAAAAAAAAAATTTACTTGGTGGCGAAGAGGCTGTCACATAGAGTAAAGTGAATGATATAGCTTGACCCGATAAATGTTAACACTTGTTTAAACACGAACTATAGATATTTAAAAAAACAACCAACAGTGCATGAAGAATACACCAGCACATCCTTGTTTCATATTCTTTGAATTACAAAAAGTTTATCGATCTGTAAATTTACTTTGTTACATGACAACTTCACTACTTGTAAATTGTGTACATGTGAACATAACTGACAACTTCACTACTTATAAATTGTGTACATGTGCACATAACTGACAACTTCACTACTTGTAAATTATGTACATGTGAACATAACTGACAACTTCACCACTTGTAAATTATGTACATGTGAACAATAATTGACAATTTCACTGTTTGTAAATTGTGTACATGTGAACATCGCTAGTGCGTGGGTCTGTGTGTGTGTGGGTGTGTGGGTATAGCAGTTGTGTTTTTGGTGAGCTTAACTTTTGAATTTTCGGAATGTACGTTTTGCTTCAGAAGATAATGAGATTTTGAATTGTCTTCGATTGAAGAACATGATAGTCTTACTAAAACAAAGGATGAGGATAGTGAACGAAAGATTTTTCAAGCATCTATTTAAACTATTAAACTAAACTATTAAATTATTAACACATCTTAATACATACTTTTTTATAAGAAGAATCTAATAAAATAAAAGCGATTAGGGTTCTGCGTTAAATCGAAAGTAAAGAATTAATACAACAATATTCCAGTTTAAAATACAATCATGCAAAAATCAGATCTGCCCGAAACCACAAAAAAATTACATTATAAAAAATATTTTATAAAAAGCAACGTTTTTCTTGCGTACTAAAAAGCAGAAAATAATTTCTGAATAAATTGGTCACATGGTAATAGTAATATACCCTTATAAGAGCTTCTGATTTTTATAAAAACGAAAAACGTTGGGTGCATGGATTTAAATTATGTGAATGTTTGTATTACAGTATTAGAATCATCAAATGTTAACAATTAAATCCCAAAAGAATTATTACAGAAGGTTTTCGAAATATCACGATATTGCAGATCATTTATTAGAACTTCTATAACAAAATGCATATGAGTATGTAAAATTAATTCTAGTGTTGTATAACCTAAACTCATGATATAGAATGTAATATTTGTAAAGTCAGTTGAATCAATATATTAATATAGTGAAATTATATTAAACAGGTTTTCATTTATATAAATTAGAGTATGTTAGAAATCAAAATCTATTTGTCTTGTAAGCTCGCGTTCAGTGGACAGAACAGCCAGATCCGACAATCTCGACTGGCTCATGGTTGACCGGAGGTAATTTTTATAAGTTTAATTTTGGAGAAACTTCTTTCACACGATGCCACAGAAACACATACTGTCAGAAATAATATTAGAGTCAGCGTAAGATATGGCAATGATTAAAAAAAGTCCCACTTGATGACAAACCGTAGGAGTTGCAGTACAATCCAGTGCTTGGCTTCCTCCAAGTTTATTACGGCTGCTTATACGTGTTGCCTTAAACGTGGAATTTCTAGACAAAGGTTTTTTTCATCTCATCATACACGGCTGTGAGCTTGGTAACAGACAAATGTATTTCTTCATAACTCCATATGAAAACGGTCCAGGCACTCTAACATTGCTCTTTTGGTCCACTGCTGCAATGACAATCCAGCATCTCTTGCCTACTCTATTGGTAATCTTCTCTTTCTTATGGTTCTCTTCTCTGTATGGATATCAAGTTCTTCACATTTCGCAAGTGCCTGCTGGACGGCATTGTCAACAACCTTCGTACGATGCTCTTCCACAAAGACCTTGAGAGCCCTTAGTTTGGTTGCAACCATATCCACAGTAATACCTGGTGTTTTCATGTACTTCTGTGCTAAGTCGACTTCTTGTAAAACATCACCTCAGAAAAACAAGAACGAAATGAAAGAAAAGTCGCATATAAGCTGGCAACAGATGTGCGCAGCACCTCTTGTTTAGATGCTTTCTTCGACATCACATAGAGCTTCAATGGCTTCCACAAACTGGTTAAACTTCTGTATCACTTGCTTCACTGCATCATCATGTGGACTCCAGCGAGCTGTGGACAGTCTCTTCACTGTTAGACCTGTGTATTTCTCTAGTACATCCCAACGATCGGTCGACAGAGCAAACAATTTTTACAGCGCCTCAAGACTTGCAAAAAACACAAGACGGATTGTTAGCAAACGAATGTTTGCCACAAAGGTTCAAAGAATGATTCAAACAAGGTAAAAAAATTGCATTCGGATTAGTGGCTTTGATATTTTGTGGCACACCACTGTGGATGATTCCAGCCATGCTTGCTGCATTATCGTATCCTTGACCGGACATAACTGAATATCCAGTCCTTCGTTTTCTAGTTTCTCGAGGATATCGCCAGTCAATGCAGTAGCTGTTTTACCTTTCATATGAATCAATCCAAGGAATGACTTCAACTGTACCACCGCTGATGTGTACGTATCTAATTACGGTTGACAATTGATCTGTATGCGAAACGTCCGGTCACATTTCCTGTGTTGGTTGGGTTTTTATAACAATTCTATTTTCAGACTATTTTCGCACCTTAGCCTGGCTGAAAAATTTTGTTGGAGGTGACATAGTGTCCCCCTCCATAGGCTGTCACCCGGGGCGGTCCTCCCCCCTCGCCCCCCTTTAGCTACGCCACTGAATAGTAAGAGTATTGCATTATCGTCGGGTTCTGAGCTATATTGAAAGTATCAGAGCTATAGCTTTTCGGAAAGTGGTCTAAAATTGGTGCCAAATTACGTTACTGTGTACTATATTTAGCACCAGTAATTTCCCTTGATTTAGACAAGTCTATGACCTATTCGCCATACATATTTAATTTAATTCATTAAGAAACTCATCAAATGGTAATGAAATAGTAAGAATATTGCATTGTCATCGGGTTCTGAGTTTTATTGAAAGTATCAGAGCTATAGCGTATCGGAAAGAAGTGGTCTAAAATCGGATTGCCAAATATCGCGGAAAGACAAGCAAACAAACAAACAGAAAAGAAGAGAAGTTAAGAAAAACGTTGTAAAATAACCTAGCCAACCGATCAAGCCTAAGGGGATATAACTCTATGGAAAGGTTTTGCAGGGTGCAGCTAGTGTAAATGTATAATGTCTAACACATACTATTAATGAAAATTGTATTCATGGATTTCATGCGATATGCACAACTACAACAGTAAAAAACTGTAAACATAAGGAATCTAAAAAAAAATTAAGCCCGAAAAATTGACTGTGTTTTTTTTCATTACATTTTTCTAGAGTCAAATCTTATCTGAATACTTGTAATATTTTAACTAGTTTATAATTTTTTTTTCAATTAACGAATATCCATTTTTAAGAGGTCTTTTTTTTCTTGAATAACGTGCTCTCCAAACTAGGTCAAGTCTAAATCAATGCACAAATGTCACTTGTTTTGAATAGTATCGTCAGATATGATCTTATCATGTGATCAGACATTAATTAAGAAAGACAGCGTCTTGCTACTGAATCTCCCAGATTTCTTCATCTAACTTATTTACTTAAAATAAAATACCATCTCAAATCTTTTTTTTTTATTTTTTAATATTTACAATACGTTTTCAAAGTCACGTGTCCAATAAATTAATTCAAAGAATGAGTCATCACGATATCTGAATGTTGAGGGAGATATTGTTTACAATTAACATTACTTGAACTTGTAACTCGCATGACCCGTTGTGATAAAAAAAAACGTTTGTTTCCTCTTGCAGATATCCTCCACTACATACGTAACGTGTTCTCACTGTCTTACAGCCCTTCCATGCTGACGTTGAGTTTTGAAGTGGAATCTCGAAGGGAAGAGAACGGACTCCCCACGTACTGCCAGTATGAGATCCTCTCAACGAACACCAATGACTCGTTTGGTAAGATAATGATTGCAGGAAGCTGTTTGCATTCAATAACCTCTTTCTCCTACATCCCCCTCCCCGACCCCCGTGGGTTGGCGGCCGATGAGGGTGGGGACTAAGATAACAATACCAGTCCCCTCAGCGAATCATTTGAGCTCCATCAATATGAATTGATTGTGGTACGGCGGCGTGTGTTCTATACTTACGGCTCTTAGCCGCACCCATGGCGCTCGCCCAGGTCACCCACATATTTAGCAGGGCCGCTTCTGTGTCTATCCTCAGCCCACTTCAACAACACGGCTCATTGGCACATCACGGCCCACTTGCACATCACGGCCCACTTCCACATCACGGCCCACTTCCACATCACGGCCCACGTCAACACCACGGCCCACTGCCACACCACGGCCCTTGGAACATCACGGCTCACTTGCACATCACGGCCCATTTCCACACCACGGCCCACTTGCACATCACGGCCCACTTCCACACCACGGCCCACTGCCACACCACGGCCCACTGGCACACCACGGCTCACTTGCACATCACGGCCCATTTCCACACCACGGCCCACTTCCACACATTTACCTAACCTTTAATCGGATATCATGTCACATACAGATCTCAAAGCTAAAGTGGAACAGGGTGTCGTATGTACAATTTAAAGACATAATATGTTGCAATATGTAAACATTCTCCAAACTTCAGGTTTGACATGATTCCCAGTGTTCTACAGGATGTGTTTTTTTCTTTGATATAAAAACACCAGAACTACAAGTCTGTTTGAGCGTGTGTGTGTGTGTGTGTGTGCGTGTGTGTGTGTGTGTGTGTGTGTGCGTGTGTGTGTGTGTGTAAGGGGGGGGAGGTAGAAGAGAAAGCTTTAGTTGTGCTTTCGAATTTTTTAGCTGACCACTTTCCCTCAGAGCACATCCGGCAACACCCATTCCCCTACCCTCCAAGCACGCGTACATACCCCCACACACACACACACACTTACACACACACATACACACACACACATACACAAAACAAAATCACACAGACCTTCACATGAACCTAATCTTGGACACGTTCTGTCTTATATTTTTTTGTTCACGTGATTGTGAACGGAATAGGAGTAGGCCTTATATTTACTTTCATAAGAAACACGTTTTTTTTTTTAAATAGACTTTAGAACTATTTCATAAATAACGAGGAGTAGTGAATAGAATAAAGAAGAATGTATGTGATTTATTATAGTATTTATTTTAAATCTTATATCAAAGACTTAAGTTCTCCTTTATAATTCAGTCCCAAGTACAAAGGGGCATAATTTTAAAAAAAATAAAAAATAGATTGGCACTTGCCTCCCCCCAAGGGATTCATATTTTTTTTTAAAGGGAATACATAAATCATGTTTTATAAATCTCAGTCATGACAACGTGCTGTTTATTGCTCATAGCAATTTTTTTTTTAATTTAACGGGGTAAAAAAGTGTTGTAAATTTTTACAATAGTCCATACCATTTTTCTGACAAACAAAAGGATTGTTATAAATTATTAGACTTTCAAATGTAAATTTGTTACATTTTTTGGGTTGGTTCAACAATTGGTGTAAAATGTGAAACGTAACACAATTGTTTCATCTAAATGATGTCAATTCTTTAAGTATAGAAACTTCGTTATAACGATACGTGCGTATTAACGTGTGGTGTTGTCAGTAACAATAAGCCAAGGATGAGAAAAAGTACCTTGCAACAGTTTATATTTATGTTCAAAGAAATAACATCTTTTAAAACTAATTTATTTGAGTTCTTATTTGCTCCAGGTAACTGGAGCAGACGCCTTGTTCAGCCTGTGGACGTCCGAATCCAACAAGACCAAAGCACCCACAAGGAACCCGCCGACGCCCTGACACGCGAGAGCGCCATCGTGGTGGGCAAACGTGCTTACGTCACAGTGTCCGGCATGCAGCCCAACACGACGTACTTCGTGAAGATAATCCCGCTGGACGGTCTGAGGGAGGACATGTCAGAGTCTCACACGGGTCAGATTAATTACAGCGACAGGAATATCTCGGCCATGGTGGTCGCCAGGACAAGGCCGTTACTCAACGGTACATTGACCCTAATACCTACTCACTCACTCACTCACTCAATCACTCACTCAGTCACCCACCCACCCACCCACTCACTCACGCACACACTCACTGACTCAATCACTCACTCACTCTCTCACTCACTCACTCACTCACCCACTCACTCACCCACCCACCCTCCCTCCCATTCACTCACTCACCCACTCACCCACCGACTCACTCATTCACCCACTCACTCACCCACCCACCCACCCACCCACTCACTCACTCACTCACTCACTCACCCACTCACTCACTCACTCACCCACTCACTCACCCACTCACTCACACACCCACTCACACACACACTCACTCACTCACTCACCCACTCACTCACTCATTTACTCACTCACTCACTCACTCACCACTCACTCACAAACTCACTCACTCACTCACCCACCCACCCACTCACCCACCCACCCACTCACACACTCACACACTCACTCACCCACCCACCCACCCACCCACTCACTCACACACTCACTCACTCACTCACCCACCCACTCACTCACTCACTCACTCACTTATTCACCACTCACTCACCCACTCACTCACTCTCTGGCCAGTGGAATTTTGTTCTATTTTTTTCAGTTGTTGGTCTACATTACAGACAGCACTTCGCTATTTAAAGACGTCCTCTAACCATTTAAACTGACGATGCGCATTCTGTATAATGTATGTTCTGTTGTCTGGATTTTTCAAAGACTAAAAAGAGTTAATCATACAGTACATAACAAGAAAATTACGAGGAGTAACCCTAAAAATGAAAGCATGTGCATTTGAGATTTCTTTATAGCACACACACACACACCGCACACACACACACACGCACGCACGCACGCACACACACACACACATATATATATATATATATATATAGAGAGAGAGATAGAGATATATAATCGAAACTGCAATATATTATTTACAATTATTTACAATTGCTAACATTAATCATAGTTGCTACCAATGGTTACAGTTGTTACCGTTGGTTACAGTTGCTACCATTGGTTACAAATGCTACCACTGGCTACAGTTGCTACCATTGGAAACAACTGCTACACTTGAGAAGTTAAAATTTTTGATGTTTTTTTTTTAATGCTTGAGATTTTTTGAAAAATCTAACTTTGAATCATGATCCAAGTTAATGATCACTACTACTATTTCCACTGGCTTATGTCTTTGGGTGCCACATTCCACCAAAACCTCTCTAAAATTTATGTGATAATTATGAGATTTGTACAGAATTTTTCCAAAGTTCAAAATTATAATAATGAAACGAATGAGGCTAAAATGTAGCAAATTGTCATGGGAACACTAAAAAATGTATTTTTCAAAACATCTAATGGACAATTTATTTTCGTGTGCGTTGAAAAACCGCAATGACCATTTATCTTTTGTCAGTTACTTCCTGTTTCCATGACGGCAGAGAAGTTCACCACGAGGAGGTCATCGCTGGACATTGTGGTCAGCACTGCCAGTGTTTGCTGGGCAAGATCCAGTGTCATAGTACTTGTGATGCTGAGGGCTACGTGGTGGCTAGATCCAGAACGTGTCCCATGCCAAGGCTGGAGAAAACAGAAGAACAATGCTGCCCACAGTGGACATGCCATCCATCGAGTGAGTAATGAAAACTTGGTACAGGTGCTCAACACCGAAACACAACACAATACAGATATTTAGCACCAAAAGACAACACATAGTACAGATACTCAACGCCAAAAGACAACACATAGTACAGATACTCAACGCCAAAAGGCAACACATACTACAGATACTCAACGCCAAAAGACAACACATAGTACAGATACTCAACGCCAAAAGCACGCATGCAGCATTCGTTGTACAAAGGTTGAAACATTCAAACATTTTTTAACAATCAGAAACTCAATCATTTCACAAGTACATGAATAATCATTTCACACATTTATAACAATCATTACGACAATCATGGCTATCGCAAGGGTGTGGAAGGAAATCTGCATCTGATCTAAAACCCAATGTCCTTATAGCCACTTTTGGCAACAGTAATCTGCTACTTACCATTTGGTGTGCATACGCCGCTCTTTCAATATAATTACTGTAATTTATTTTTTAAATAAGCAAAAAAAAAAATTACCTTATCATTCATTTTTAATTGCTCATTTAGTATCTTATAAAATTTACTCAAGCGGGATTTCCCCCAAAACAGCAGCACAAACATAGATATATAAGACTAGATCGCTTACGGGCTATGTAAACGTGTTATATGATCGGTGCTCGAATTTAATGAGTATAACCTAAAAGCGCCAACCTCTAGCATGAATTAATAGGAAGGAAATCTTTTTCGGTAAAAAATAAAGAATTGTACACAATTGCACTCTCCTCTTTTTAAAGTTAGGGTCCACAAATATAACACTTTTTCGGTCTCTATTAAATAAGCAATAGCGATCTAGTCTATATATCTATGAGCGCAAAGAAATCAGAAAACAACGCGAGTTGTCGAACGTTGTTGACTGCTGAATGCGTCTTGCTTGCTTTTACGTATTCGGGAATTCCGCAAACGCGACAAATATATATATATATATATATATATATATATATATATATATATATATATATATATATATTTGTGTTTTGCTACGTGGTGTTTCGCATGGTTGGGCGACGAATAGAATTAAATATATAGATATTTCGAGTTTTTGAATTTTTAATTGCCATTTTAATTAATTCTTTGGAGGGTACTTAATGTTGAGGGCTCATTCTTACTACACCGACCATGCGTTGGCGTAGCGAGCTTAACTCGCGCCCGGGGCACAATACACTTTTACCGTCCCCCCGGCATTCGAAAACCATATAATATTATATGTAAAATTTACCATTTGGCGCCCCTTTGTGAGTAGCGCCCGGGCTTGATGACCCCTTTGCCCACCCCTCTCTGCGCCACTGCGTCCATGTTCAATATGCTCCGGTCTCGGGAATCTCCTTGTAATACTATATTTAAGTAATAAGAACTGTTTACTTAAATTGTAAATATTTTGTTTCCTTTAAGCCATGAACTTGTGTTGTTAATTTTATTACGTTGCGTTCTTTCCTTTCATTCCAGCCACAGGCTGTATCTACAACGGTTTAATAATGACCACGGGTCAGACTGTGTACGATACCTGCCAGGTGTGCAAGTGCGCCAATGGCAGCGTCCAGTGCACACCGGTGTGCCAGCCCAGTGGTGAAGCCCCGAGATCCGGCTGTGAGTTGACCAACATATCTGGTCAGTGCTGCTCCCAGTGGATGTGCCCACTAGGTAAGAACAAATAAAATACATTCTACTCAAAGAAAACGCATCGCCATAATAAGATTTCCAATAAAAATGTCGGTTCGACCTTAGGGTTTAAAAAAAAAAACTGTTTGCAGCTAAGTGACATTCTTTTCAGTTACTTTGAAGATTGAGACCTGGTCGTAAGGTAACGTCTTGTAGTCTTAATTTTCATTCAAAAAAAAAAATAAATCAGACTATATACTATAACTATCCATCATATTTGTTTGTCATATTCTGTTGATCACTTATCGTCTCGCAGATTCTCAGGATCCAACGGGAATTAGATCTTCCACAGTTCTACAGTTCAACGGAGCCTGTGTCTCACCCGAGTCCAAGTTTAAGGAGATGGTCGGAGAACGGTTAACGGACTACGTGTTCCGTCAACCGGCCTGCAGGGTAAAGGTCAATCTGTGCGACTTCTTGGACGTGGCGGTCACATGTCCAGACGGTCATCACGGGGACCTCGCGTCCAGAAGGAAACGTCGAAACATCGAAGTGAACAAAATATACGTCCACGTATCTGTTTATCAAAATTTTAGGTAGGCACTTTAGGGTTAATTATGTAGATACTATAGAGGTAATAAGGTAGGTAATATAGAGTTAATTAGGTAGGTACTATAGAGTTAAGTAGGTAGGTACTATAGAGTTTATTAGGTAGGTACTATAGAGTTAAGTAGGTAGGTACTATAGGGTTTATTAGGTAGGTAATATCTTATTTAAATGGATGACTTTACGAAAGTGTTAAAAATAGATAACTAGATTATTAAACGGTCATGACTAAAGAAATTAAATGGGAAACTGTGGAAGGAGAAAAAAAGATTAAATATTGCCCTAAATTTGCAGCGACGAACAAGAAAGAAAAATTCTTATCTCCACAAGATAAACAAAACTTTTTGAGAAATAGTCTGAAAATTTTAATAAACGATTTAATTATAACCATTTTTTCGCATATTTTAGAAAATGCAGTCATTTAATCAATGGAGTTCAGAAATAAATGACACAACAAAGTAGGCAGTTTCCCCGCCAAAACTGTAGGTGAAGGTCTTTGCATGGGTGTTCGAAGTATACGTAGCGAATGTCACAATTTCATTCCTCGTATCAATGCATTCTTTGGCCTTACAGTAACATAGGTCACACCCACAAGCACACTAACATACCATAGGGGGAATAATACAATAACATATCAAGGAGTGATAACGGGGATAGCACAGCCTAAATCCTTTACTGTCAGAAGGGGTCCCCTTTTACAGTACACATTCCTTTCATATTCGCTGCTATTTGCCTAGGACCCTCCCCCCTCCCACACACACACATCAAATATATCTTGAAGCCTCATCATTAGGACCCGGACTAATTGATAAATGCTTAAAATAAGTTAGTTTACCTATATGTCTTCATTATGTATTTTAAATGTATTTTACAATATCAAATTGATGTTATTCCACAACCGTTCAGTTAATTCCACAATTAACATAGTCCATGTTATTACACTATTACTACACTCATACACTGAGCATCATTGTAAGCTCACTTCTTGTCGTTTATTTTATCCAGTTCTAGCAGTACAAAAGAGTCAACCGTGGAACAAGTGCGCTTAGCCGGACTTCGGCTTCTCACCCTTCTGAACACAAGCTTGGACATACCCCTGGACAATGGCCAGTCCCTGCAGTCCACTAACATTATTATACACGAAGGACTGTCCTACATTTGTGAGCGTAATTTTGAGTACGTCAAAGACTTGGACAAATGCAGTAAGTGTACATTAAAATAAATTTTCACAGGTATATATATATATATATATATATATATATATATATATATAGTAACTTTTTAAACAACATCGTACAACATAAATTTCATACACCTGTGTGAGTGGCGTTCGGACAGGTATGCAAATATAGCAAAGTAGTGACGATTTAATCTAAACAAAGAACAGTAATGCACGGAATGACACGAGACCACTTGATACAATTGAATCAGTAAACTACTTTTTGGCCACACCTCCACGAGATAGTAATGAACAATTTTTGTGTGTACTAGTTCTTTCAGAAATTGAGTCTGTACAAACCTTTCAACCCAACGTCCGTTTGGCGACTTCTTCAGTTTTGGATACCAGCGCTAGTTTGCAGTGGTCCATTCTTGAGCCACAGGATTTGACAGAAGTTCAAAGTTTTATAGTAAGTAGGAAGTGTTACACCTCTGAGCATTATTATATATGGCCAGTGCTATTCCTATGTCGTCGGGGGGGGGGGCAGGCAAAGACTTATAGAGTTTATTAGGGGCCCTAATCGAACGAAACATTTAGGGACCTTAATATGATTTAAAGCCAGAATGTGGCCCTTAGGTAGAAATTAGTTTGATTATTTATCAGATCGATATGAATGTAGCCATATTGGGACTTTAACAAACTTGACGTTATCTGGCTTTAATTGATTGGTTGAATTCAGAGGGAGGGGGAATTTATTATATTTCAATCAACTTAATAGCCTATAATAATTGTTAAATAAAATAGAGAGGAAAAAAAAACATACGCTATTGTTCTCTGTAGAAATTTTGTTTGGTTCCATGTACATTATAAGTGTTCCAGGCAAGAGTCTTTATTTTTTTTTTTAAATTCTACAATATCTGCGATTTTCTAAAAAGATATAAAACACAAAACTTTCAAACATCACATGCGTGGTCAGCTAATGTATTTCATTTATTTTTAAAGACGAGCCAGGGTATTTAAAGTGACACAGTTATCTATGCCCATGACACATGGCAGAGGTTTTTATGTTACCTTAATGTTATCTATGCCCATGACACAGGGCAGAGGCCTTTATGTTACCCTAATGTTATCTATGCCCATGACACAAGGAAGAGGCCTTTATGTTACCCTAATATTATCTATGCCCATGGCACAGGGCAGAGGTTTTTATGTTACATTGTTACCGGTAGTAACCGTCGATCAGCTAAAAAAAATAAATTAAAAAATAACAACTTTTATATTAATTTCATTTGCTCAACAGTTTTTTAAAATATTGAAAGGAAATATTAACAAGAAAACTTCGTTCGCTTCTTCTTTTTGGGTGATTTGATCGTCAAGTCAGTGAGCAAAGAAGTTGCCAACTATCACTGAAAATGTAATTATCCTTTTTTTTTTTTTAAATAAACAGGTTGAGTATAGACAAGATGGCAGCTTGCAGTGGTTGGCATCTCACGTACTGGAACCAACACAGAGAACTTACAACATAACCTCATTAAAACCAGATGTCACGTTTAACGTCAGGCTCCAGGCGGTCATGTCCTGGTCAGGGAGTAGCAAATGGACGGTGGCGGAAACCAGTTTTACAACTTCTGCAACATCGGGTTAGCTCAATAGTAAACAAAATTAGCTGTACGACAGGATTTTAAAAAAAAAGTGAATCAGTTAGTTTGGAAATCGTGTCTGTACCATTGAAACAAAAATTATGTATAACTAGCTGTACCGTGCAAAACCTTTGCATAGAGTTATATCCCCTTATGCTTGATCGGTAGGCTAGGTTATTTTTGGTTTCGGGCAGATCCGATTTTTTCAAGATTGTATTTTAAACTGGAATACTGTTGTATTAATTCTTTACTTTCGATTTAACGCACAATGGAAATGAGTATTATTATATATGATGATGTTTTAATTTGTATTTCAATACCACATCAACAGCGGAGCCATCAACTATGAACTACGTTTTCCCTCTGAATAATGTAGAGGTTCAAGAGACCTGGGCTGTGTTAGGATGGGATCCGTTGCCTGGTGAAATAATGGCACAGCTGTCTGCTGTCAGCGTCATCTACAGACAGTCCTACAACAGTTACTACACTAACAAGTAAGTATGGGACACATTGTTAGTCATCTACAGACAGTCATACAACAGTTACTACACTAACAAGTAATTATGGGACACATTGTTAGTCATCTACAGACAGTCATACAACAGTTACTACACTAACAAGTAATTATGGGACACATTGTTAGTCATCTACAGACAGTCATACAACAGTTACTACACTAACAAGTAAGTGTGGGACACGTTTTTAGTCATTTACAGACAGTCATACAACAGTACTACACTAACAAGTAATTATGGGACACATTGTTAGTCATTTACAGACAGTCATACAACAGTTACTATAACAAGTAAGTATGGGACACATTGCTAGTCATCTACAGACAGCCATACAACAGTTACTATAACAAGTAATTATGGGACACATTGTTAGAAATGAAGCAGCGCCCTTCTTATGGATGGAAAATTCAGGAGACTTCCAAGGGCCTACACTGCCAAAAAAAAAACATCCATTGTTCCAGGACCAATGTCTATAATATTTTATGCTATCAGGCAGTGGCGTACCTAGGGGAAGGGGGGCGGTGGGTGCGGTCCGCACCAGGCGGCACTTTTTATTACTTTTTAGGGGGGCGGCAAAAATGTATAGATTAAATTGAAATACCTAAATGAGAGGGCGGCAAAATCGTCTTCCGCCCTGGGCGGCCGATACCCACACTACGCCGCTGCTGTCAGGCGTAATAAAACCTAGTGCTCCCCACCCCCACCCCCCTTTCACGATATCTCTGAAAGTCAGCACATAGGGCCCAAAATAGACCTATGAACGACTCAGCTGTGAAGTTTATAGACTGTTTTTAAATATGATCATGTCAAGTGGTCAAGTGTTTACAGGAAACAGGCCTGTAATAATGCTACCCTGTAGTTTTGTTGCTTCGTTTCAGACAAAGTGTACCTTTCAGGAGTCAGTCCCAGGTCCAGTTGACTGGTCTCATGCCGGACACAGCATACACGGCTGAAATTTCTCTGCTTTTATACTCTGGGGTCATCAAGAGTTCAGGTCCCGTCCATTTTGTGACCAAGACACCTCGTAAGTTGTTGTTTCCCGTTGGTAATTGTCCACCTAAATAAGTCCATCAAATCTTACAGCATTGACCAATGACAACGCTTGTCTTTTTGCACACAAAGTTTTCTGTTGTTCTACTTGCAGGTAATGTGTCGTCTGAACTCCTGGCCGCTGTCGTCATTTCCTGTGTCGTGTCGTTCATTGCCAGCGTCATCGTCGTCATGACGTGCTTCATGTGGAGGAAGAGCAAAAAGAAAGGGGACACCACCGGATTTGAAAATAAAACGTTTGGCGTAAGTCGATTCCTTCCCTTTTAAAATCTCTTCCTGAGTTAACGTTGAGTGTCCTGCAGCCTCGTAGCGTGAAAATTCTATAGCAGGGCCCAGGCATTCTACAACAGGGGCCAGGCAATAGCAGGGGGGCCAGGTAATACATTTTACTAAGTAGAACAAATAAGCAGAGGGGGGCCAGACAAAACGCAGGGGGCCCGGCCCCCCTTGCCCCCCCGCACGCTACGGGCCTGGTGTCCTGGAGTAACATATCAAAACCGAGTGGCTAGGTTTGGTGTCGACTGGGCTACTTAAAGCTTAGCTAGCGACACACCGGTCACGAGTTGAATTATAAGTGACTTCAGCAACATCACTCTAGCGCAGGGATTCTAAACCTTTTTGAAAATCGTGCAACACAAAACTTCTCTTTAATGCAGAACTCTAAACTAATACTACCCCCCCCTCTCCTCCCATAAGGAATAATAATTATAAGACATTTTGTTAAAGCAGGGATCGTGAAGCATGGATCTCACTCTGACTCGCTCCTGCACAAATCACATCACAGACACGTGCACAGATTACGAACCAATGGTGTAGGAAGTTTATATAAGGTGAAGTTGCTCACATAAATTTAAAAAAAAAAACAACTTCCTTTTAAAGCTGCACTACCGAACCTTCATGAAATCAAGAGAGCATGAAAATAGAAACATTCATGGAATCAAGAGAGCATGAAAATAGAAACATTCATGGAATCAAGAGAGCATGAAAATAGAAACATTCATCGAAAAAAGAAAGCAAGAATATTTATTGAGGGGGAAAAAAAACCTACTTGCAAACTGTTGACTTTATGAAAATCTGCTATAGCCTACATTTCTCATTTACATTTTTTAGTTTAATATTTCACTTTAAGCATAACGCTTGGAGTGACTTTAAGCAACATCAGCGCGTCGCAGACATACGGATTGAAATGCACGGCTGTATTGTCACGTGGTGGCATCGTATGAAGCTTAACACACGCCGCCCTAATCTTTCCTTTATTTTGAGATCCACTTAATCACTTATGGCTCGAAATAAGAAAGTGTAATAGAGCAGATGCTGGGACCCATTTTCTTTCATTAGATTGCAGACTTGCAGTCATGGGCGTATTCATGGGGGGAGCAATGGGGGTATTTGCCCCTCCCCCCCTTACATTTAAAAAAAATGTCATATAGTTGTTATTTGCCCCCCCCCCCTCCTGGAGAAATTTTGCCCCCCCCCCCCTGGAAAAATTCCTAGCGACGCCCATGCTTGCAGTACATATCAACACTCCATAGCCGCGGTTCTCAAAATGTGAGACGTGGGGGTCGCGGGCGAATTTCAGGTGGGTCGAAACACAATATAGATTTATTTAAAGGATCGAAAATCTAAATAGCTCTGTTGTAACTCCATTTCTCTATATGTTACAACTATAATTTCTCTATGTGTTACTAGCTACAAGTTTGTTTATTTCTAAATGAAAATCTAACCATAAAATTTAACAGTTCACTTACTTTCAGTTCCACCGGCTTATGTGCAGTTGGCTCCAACAGTTCATTTAAATTCACTTACTTTTAGCAACATCACTTTCATCTGCTCCATCATGTCACTTGCATTTAGTCAAACTATATGGACTCACAGATGAACCCATTATCGCACTTACATAAGGACTCATTACATCACTTACATATGGACTCATTACCTCACTTACATATGGACTCATTACCTCACTTACATATGGACTCATTATTTCACTTACGGATGGACCCATTATCTCACTTACAGATGGACCCATTACCTCACTTACAGATGGACCCATTACCTCACTTACAGATGGACCCATTAGCTAACTTACAGATGGACTCATTATCTCACTTACATAGCGCTTTTATTCTCTTTCAATTTTTCGCAGTATTTGCTTCTCAGGTGGGTTGCGACTCCGCGACCAAGTTTTCGTAATTAAATCAGTTAATACATGTTTTCTATAAAAAAAAAATTTCCTTGGTTCTCACCGGAGATCGAACCAGGCACCTTCAGGTCGACAGTGGAACACTTTACCGCACGACCATCCGTTCACTCAAAGTTAACCTGCATGAGTTTTGCTTGTGCTCCACTGTTCTACACGACATTAAAAGTTTTGAGCTTATCAATACATTTCATTTAATTAACTTCTCTCTTTATATCAAAAAACAGATTCCCCTAGAAAACAACAACGAAGGATCCCCAATTTGTCTTCCAACAATGAACGCTCACACATCTATCACGACAACAGTCACCCCAACGTCTCAGGACTCATCCACAGTAAACTTGGCAACTGGCAGCTCCTCTCCAGTGAACCCGGCCTCGAACTAACGGTCTTCAGAAAACAAACTAGACAGCTCATCGACCCCCTCCCCCCACCCCCCTCACCCACAGTATTAAACAAATGTTGGTATTGTTTACTCCCCACTGACATAATAATTACAAGCCAATAGCATGTCAGACTTTGTCCACGTGACTTTTTGAATGAGTAACAACGTCAAACAACAGGTCAGGCGATTTCTTCAAGAATTACACAACCACCAAGTGATTTTAAAGCAAATGTCAGACATGAATAGTTTGGACACGATGTGTCTGAATCGATTTAAATTGATTCTTCCATCTGATACGAACTTTAAAAAAAAATCAATCAATTCACCGCCCAGGGCCGTTTATTTAAAGTAGATTTTTGGTGACACCCCACCCCCTCTCCACTCAGGTAGAGATTTGGGGTATTTGGGGGACCCTATGCAAAAGTACTTGTAACCATATGGCACAACATTTGATTGGATGTTTCACTGACAGGGGGCCCCTTCGGCATTGGGGGGCCCCGAGAAATGGCCTAGTTTGCCTACCCATAAGAATGGCTCTGATCTTCTATCAAAATTATTTTCCGTCGTAAAAAAAAAAACAACTTTTGGCAGTTCGTTTTGACATCAAAGTAATAATTTTATTATATATACAAGGATGAAATGTAATACCGATGTTGTGTCCAAAAATGTGTTTTCTTGTTATAAAGTACTTATGTCATGGAACATTTTTGTCATTCAAATGTCAAATGAGTAACTTCGTATTCAGTTGAAATGTGCGCAGTACGTTTACATTGACTCATCATTCCATTTTGACATCATAAAGATATCATAAACAAGGTCATTATTATTATTAACATAACAAAGATCACCTAGTACCTTAATGGAGATTATTTAATATTATAATCCAGGTTACAAATTTAATAAAACAATATAATAATCAAGCTACCTTTATTATTATGTTTATAAAAAGGTCTCGAAAATTATTTTAGTTTCAACAACTGGAATGTCTTATTGGAAATTTCAGTAAGATTTACTATTTTTTTAAATTTATTTTTTACATTTTTCTCTGTTACTTAAAACGGCTCGACAGACTCTTTCTGTTATACTAAAAATGACTTATAGAACTATTTCAGTTAAAACAGAATTTAAAAATTCATACGATCTCTTATGAAAAGAGTTAAATTTAACCACACGGCTGTATTGAGTTTAGGATGACTGACGTTACCTTTGAAGATGTTAACAAATGCACAAGGGAGATCAGAAATATTGAACGGAACTTCAGTTTTGTGGTTTTTCAGAAAGCTTAATATTATTTGGTGTTATTGGTTTTATTAATTAATGACCTAAAGGAACTGTGTTAATTTTAGACTCAACGGCCTTATGTCTGTTTTTTTTAAGCATATTATTGTACATATAATTGCTGAATGCTGATTTGTTTTTTTTTTGTACTTTTTTTTGTATGTTTTGTAGATTTTTTTATATGGATCCGAACAAAAGCTATGTATATATATACATATATAACAATTTTCATTTTTTTTAACTTTTTATATAATTGGTGTTGCGATTACTTTATGACAGGAGCGTCTTAACAGAGGTCCTAGGCTAATCTGGCGGCAGCCCCTTCCCTACGGTAGCCACTCACAGCTCTGGAAATTAACACGGGGTTCCCACCATACTAAACCGTGTTGATGGGTGTAAAGCGAAACACTGAGAAAATTTCCAACAATCAGTCTTTTAAATTTAGACATGTCATTTATAAATGTTTATTGATTGATGTGTGCTTCATTTATTACGCCTGGTTGTGTATACCATGGTTGTGTCGAATCACTTTTAAAATAAAGTAAATTATAATGATTTTACTTCTACCGCTAGCAACAGTATAGATTCGCATATAAATTATAACTCGAAACATAATTTATAAACATTAGATTATAATGAACTCTTTCTATTTTAAAAAAAAATTAGCTCCAAATTTTCATATTTTATACTAGAAACATAATTCCAGGTAACAAGTATTATATAAATTGTCATCTTTAAAATGGAGATGTATGGAAATAAACCACAAAAATGATCCCACACACACATAAACACAAATGATAGGTGGGTGGGGGTTCTAACGGGGTTTGCAGCCTGTTGGCCCAATTATTTACTTTATTCTGATTATTTGGGGTGACCGATTGGCCGGTTGCTGTAAGTCACAAATAAGGGAGACCAGCACAGATTTTTTTAAAACACTCGGCCTTCTTCAGAAGCGTACCTAGGGTGGGGTAAAGGGAGTCCACATTCAATAGTCCCCCCGGGCCCCTGCTTTAGGGGCCCCCACAACCTTTTTTTACATTAAATATTAAGTACATTATCTCATGTCATGGTGTCGAATGTCAAAATGCAGGAGCCCCCAAAGAGGCCAAGCCCCCGGGCCCCCAAAATTCTTAGGTTCGGCACTGGCCTTCTTTGAAAAACGAACCATACATTAAAATGAGTTTTAAGAATCATTTACTCGCCAAATGTATTAACTGTCTCTAGTACTGACCAAGCCTTCTATTTAACATTTCTTTCTTTCTTTCTTTCTGTCTTTCTTTCTTTCCTGTGAGTCCTTTAACTTTGATTGTAAAAAAAAATGTATTATTTTATAAATTATTTTTTTTAACTGCTTTAAATGTATTTCGGATTTATTTGTACATAATTTTTGTTCAAATGAAATTATTATAACTGCTGACTAATATTATCATGTTGATATTACTGCTATATAATATCGTTAAATAAATGAATTTTTTTTTAAAAAACACATGAACACTTTTTTTGTTTGCGTATTTTTATTGATTATCTTGAGATATTATTTATTTTTATTCAAATAAATCATAAATGCCCAAATGGAGTAATAACATTGAATATCTAATGTGAAATATTAGATCTAACATTATTTACCCTGTTTAGAATAAGACAATTAATACTGCTTGTCTAAATTTCGAAACAGATTTATCTTCTTTAGAATTTTCTTTTAAGAAGAAAGGAACACCTCCTCATTGAATTATTATTTCACTTCTCCCATCTCAAACTTTTCAGTGAACAAACAAACCGGAAATCTTTCATATTATTTATTTTGACATTTTCTCTATGATCAGCCACTAACTACTTCATGACAGTCACACATGCATGCACGCACGCACATAAACACACACACACACAATCACGAAAGCACGCACACACATACACACAAACACACGCACACACACAAAAGAACAATTTTCGATAATATAATTATCTAGCACTATGTGTCATAAGTACAAGCAGGATTAACCAAAAAAATCCAAATTATTTAAACATTCAGTTTTTTTTTTCCAGTGTCCTTTCTATGAATCTTTATAGCCGAAGCTGCAGTGGCCATGGAGGCACCACGGGGTACACGTGTGCTACTGGAGTCGTTGGGGCTTGAGCTCGTAATCTGCACGGTGGCCATTAGACCCACAACCAAAGCACCAACTAGTCACAGACCTACAACCATTAAGATGGTGTGCGGGTAGTGGTCGTTCGATGTAAGGTGGGGGTGGGGGGGTGGGGGTGGGGGTGATAGGGAAGTGAACGCGACTGGGCATCGTGCTAGCCCACAAAATCGTCAATATAATATTCTTCATCGGGGCCCAATGGGGCCCTAAGGGGCTTAAGGGAACGTATACCATTAAAGATCTCTATTTTTCTTTCTAAGACTCCATTTTATTACACACGTTTTTTAGAGCATTTTCGAAAAAAAATGCTCTATTGTCCCAGTTTTGTCTGTCTGTCTGTCTGTCCGTCCGTCCGTCCGTCATCACCCTAGATCTCAACAACCATAAGTCCTAGACCCATGATGTATATATCATTTTGTAGGTCTTGACCTGCCAAGAAATGCCTTTTTTCCATTTCGCGATCTGACCTCTCAGGGCCGTAAAAGGGGCCTTATAAAGTACCGTTTTTTACTATATAAGCTATATTAATAATGGACCGCCCTATATCTCAGCAACCATAAGTCCTAGACCCATGATGTATATATCATTGTGTAGGTCTTGGCCTGCCAAGTGTACATCGAAAGTCCATTTCGCGATTTGAACTCTCAGGGCCAAAATTTAAGAGTTTGTTATGTACCGTTTTGCTTATATTTTAAATATAAATAATAAAAGCTAATCAAAGGGGCGTAATCATTATTTATTTTTGTAACAGTTATTCAATATGACTTACTTCCCGTACTTTTTATAAAACTCATAATATATACATGTAATTATCAAACAACAATTGACGGAGTTTTCGGACGATTAAATGACTACAATTTAGAATGTTTCAATTATGAGTCCTATTTCAGTGACCACAAACCACTTGTAGTTAGATTTAAGAGACAATAATTTTGTTTTCAAATATAAAGAAACGTCCTTTTAATATCTTTTTTCAGATATATGCATTACACAATTGAATTTATTAACATTTCCAAAATTTACAAATGTTTGCTGAAAGATAACAAACGTACTGATACATAACATGAAAATGCGCTAATACGTCCTGTGTCCAGAATGGAACAGGCTTAATTGCTTGTTTTTTAAATCAGGCCTGATACTGAAAAGTCCAGAAAGAGGTAACCAGATCGTTTAAAGTCTACTGCAGTAATTCTCAAACATTTAAGGTTAACCACCTACTAAGAAACCTGTAACCTGTAATGAAAGGAAAAAAAACAATAAAAGTAAGGAAAGTTACTATTAATTCTACATATTCTCGATTAAATAACATACAGTTATAGTTATCTTTGGGTACCCACAATTTGAGAACACCTGGTCTAATGTATTTTTTCCCCCATCCTTGTCAGATTTTCTCCTTCAGTTTTTCAACTACAAGAAATTTTTTTTTTTTTTATGTCTTTAATAATACCAACCACAACACCAACAACTGCGGACATTAGTCACGTGATAAGTCCAGACCGATTAAATAATAATAAAAATAACCTCAGCGTATGATTGATGGCCAGGCCGTGCATTGATTTCATTGGTCGCTCACCGGCCTGTCTCTGTCTCATCTATCCCAGGATCTGCCAGGACGATGAGAAGATTTTTTTTCCCTGTTGTATTCGGTTCCCAAGAGACCAGAGGTAATCATGAGAAATTTGAACACCCTGAATACTTGGTCACAGAATGTATGGTATCGTTAGGGAGGATCGGTCACAGAATATATGGTATCGATGAGGAGAATCGGTCACAGAATTATGGTATCGTTAGGGAGGATCGGTCACAGAATGTATGGTATCGATGAGGAGAATCGGTCACATAATTATGATATCGATGAGGAGAATCGGTCACATAATTATGATATCGATGGGGATGACTATTTGAAATCTCTAATTGTATATTCCGTAATATCGAAAGAGTATGGTATGGATGTTGATTTAAAAAAAAAAACATTCAAATCTGTTCTCTGGTCATTTACATGGCCAATTTACATTTCATTGAATAATTCACAAGGGGAAATATGTAAAAGCGGGTAAAGATCTTAAGACTTAGGAGAAAGCTATATTGTCTTAATACAAAAATCAATATTCTATAATGAAATAGCAATAATGACAATGTCAATCGCTCTCTAACTAAAACGGGACGATTACTTTAGCTCAACCAGGATATGCACATTAAATGTCAACAATTCCGTTTACATTTTTTAAGTTTTATGTTCAGCGCCACCACGTGCAGTTGGCTCCATCAGTTCACTTACTTTCAGTTCCACCGGCTTATGTGCAGTTGGCTCCAACAGTTCACTTACGTTCAGTTCCACCAGCTTATGTGCAGTTGGCTCCAACAGTTCACTTACTTTCAGTTCCACCGGCTTATGTGCAGTTGGCTCCAACAGTTCACTTACTTTCAGTTCCATCGGCTTATGTGCAGTTGGCTCCATCAGTTCACTTACTTTCAGTTCCACCGGCTTATGTGCAGTTGGCTCCAACAGTTCATTTACTTTTAGCAACATCACTTTCATCGGCTCCATCATGTCACTTGCATTTAGTCAAACTATATGGACTCATTACATCACTTACATATGGACTCATTACATCACTTACATATGGACTCATTACCTCACTCACAGATGAACCCATTATCTCACTTACATAAGGACTCATTACCTCACTTACAGATGGACAGATTACGTCACTACATATGGACCCATTACCTCACTTAATGTGGAATCATTACCTCACATATGGACTCATTATTTCATTACGGATGGATCCATTATCTCACTTACAGATGTACCTATTATCTCACTTACAGATGGACCCATTACCTCACTTACAGATGGACCCATTATCTCACTTAAATATGGACCCATTATTTCACTTACAGATGTACCTATTATCTTACTTACAGATGGACCCATTATTTCACTTACAGATGGACCCATTATCTCACTTACATATGGACCCATTATCTCACTTACAGATGGACCCATTATCTCACTTACAGATGTACCTATTATCTCACTTACATATAGACCCCATTATCTCACTTACAGATAGACCCCCATTATCTCACAGATTGACCCACTATCTCACTTACAGATGGACCCATTACCTCACTTACAGATGGACACATTATGACCATATATGTACGACTGTGGAGTAAGAGAGACTGACCCTGCTCTGGGCTAGGCGATAATAGTTTTTTTTTTTAGAATCTACAATAAATGGAACTGGGGAAGTATGTTCCTTTTTTTTTTTGTACTGTGAATTCAACCGACACAAATACACATCTTCTACTTAGTAATCTCCATATTCACTTTGACTTAGAATATGTCTTCTTCTCTCAGCTAGTCAAGTACACACATCGATACACTGGGATAAAATGAGTATCACAGTTTTACAGTTTTACAGAAAACAGTGGTACCTAATATCTACAGTGATTGATAACATCGCTTGTCTTAAATCAATTTATTTGCACATGATTTGGCCCTCACTGAAGTGGAGTCTTCACTTTGCTTGTCAACGACACATTGCTATAAATAAATATGTAATGCGTAAAAAAAAAATTCCCTTAGCCCTAAAGGGCCATCGGGGCAGATGAAGTGTAGAATTCATCTGTTTCTATAACTTCGGCATATAAAGGGATTGTGTGGTTAGCACAACGCCCACCCGCTTTTACTTCTCCACCTTAAGTCAGGCACCCATTTTAAAGCTGGGTGGACTTGTGGGACGACTTTGCACCAAATAACACCTGGAAAAATTCCAAGGTTCTCACTGAGGATCGAAACCAGGACTCTCAGGTCAACAGTCGAGTATCTACACCACTCGGCCATCCGTCCCGTGTAATACGTAAACAACACTATAAATATTTGTAATAGGACGTGGCATCTCCTAGGGTAGGCCCTCTCTATCTATCTATCTATCTATCTATCTATCTATCTATCTATCTATCTATCTATCTATCTATCTATCTATCTATCTATCTATCTATCTATCTATCTATCTATCTATCTATCTATCTATCTATCTATCTATCTATCTATCTATCTATCTATCTATCTGTCTGTCTGTCTGTCTGTCTATCTGTCTATCTATACATTTATCTATACTTCTATCTATCTATCTATCTATCTATCTATCTATCTATCTATCTATCTATCTATCTATCTATCTATCTATCTATCTATCTATCTATCTATCCACTCATCCATCCACCCATTCATCCATCCATCCATCCATGTATCTATCTATCTATCTATCTATCTATCTATCTATCTATCTATCTATCTATCTATCTATCTATCTATCTATCTATCTATCTATCTATCTATCTATCTATCTATCTATCTATCTATCTACCTATTGGTCTTTATTTAAACTGACAATAACGGCAGATAAAGCAGAAAGATTTCAATAGATACCTCTTTAGCATATAACTATATGTGATGTAATATAATGAGGGTAAAATCATAAACTGTAATTATATGTGATGTAATGTGGCGAGAGTAAAATCATAAAATGTAATTATATATGATGTAATATGATGAGAGTAAAATCATAAAGGAATTATATGTTATGTAATACGATAAGAGTAAAATCATAAACTGTAATTATTATATGTTATGTAATATGATGAAAGTAGAATCATAAAGTGTAATTATATGTGTTGTAATAAGATAAGAATGAAAAAGGGGAAGTTATTATTAAATTATTTCTAAATATCTATAAAGGTCCTGGGTGGTATCGATCTCGTACTTTATCTGGTCCTAGACGCCAAGTATCGATGTCTTGTAATCTTATTTTTCACCTTTTCCTCGCGTCACGCCAAATCTCGATGAATTCTACTCTAGACACAGTTGGGAAAAATAGAAGCTGGAATCGATATAACCCGTTTATTAAAGGTCCTTACGGCTCCTGCTGGAAGATTCTTTGATTAACAATACTGGACTGGATTGGTTTTGATTTCGAAAACGTCAATTTCAAATTCGTAAGTTTTTATTTTATGAACGCGACATTTACGTAAGTTTTTATTTTATGAGCGCGACAATTACGCAAGTTTTTATTTTATGAGCGCGACAATTACGCAAGTTTTTATTTTATGAGCGCGACAATTACGCAAGTTTTTATTTTATGAGCGCGACAATTACGTTTAAAAAAAAACACACAAAAACAACAACATTTGAAACATTGAACCTACAAAGAACCTAATTAAATATTGATAACACTGGTAAACAGTGATTTCGTTGCCAGTGATATTTGAATCATTTTATACAAAGTCAACCATGCTGATTTAGAATATGTAAGTGCTTTTGCTAGATTGGCTCAATTTTACGAGATAATTACAATTAATTAAATAATGTATGCACCGTGTTTGGAATTTGTCAAGAATTGCATGAAGTATAATAGTATACTAACAAAAAGTAGTGAAACTGTTAATGGTCATGCAGAAATTTGTTCAAAAATATGTGTAATAGTGTTATAGTAGAAAACATTTTCATTAGATAAACTAATTATGTCTTATTACTTAATTAATTAATATGTTAATTGTCTATAGTAATGCATTAGCAAATCGCTATTTACTCTACTTCCTTTTGTATGTGTCGTTGGTGCAATTGCGCTGGAGGCTCCAACAGTAGTCAGCCATCATATGTATGTCCCATCTTCCTTGATATCTCTCCTCCATCACCATCATATCCTGATGGAACCTCTCGCCTTGTTCCTCACTGAAGCCCCCAAGGTTACCTGGAAATTTGTCTAAATGACTGTGCAGGTAATGTACCTTGATGCTCATATTTGCTCCAATGTTTCTGAAGTTAGCGAGCATATCTTGCACCAGTTCTTCGTAATTCTATGCTCTGTTATTACCTAAGAAGTTCATGACAACTGAAACAAAGCTGTTCCATGAAGAAGCTTCAAGGTGATCCATGAAATTAGTATAATGTCGATCGTTGATGAGTTTCAGAATCTGAGGACCGTCAAAAATCCCAGCTTTCAGCTTCTCCATGCTCAATCCGGGGAATGATCTGAAAATATACTTGAAGCATTTGCCAAATTTGTCCAAAGCCTTAACAAATTGTTTCATTAAACCTAATTTGATATAAAGCGGTGAGAGAATGATCTCATTTTTGTCTACAGTCATGGTTTCCCTTGCAGGCCATGTTACTCTTGTCCAATGATCTTGCTTTGCCCTGCTATCCCAAAGGCACATGAAGCATGGGTATTTTGTGTATCCTGAATGCTGCCCAAGCAAGAAGTTTACCATTTTTAGATCAACACAAATTGACCACTGATGCTCATAATAACGGACTTTCTGCAATACTGTTTTGATATTCTCATACTCTTCTTTAAGTGTTGTTGAGTGAGCAATAGGAAGAGATGCATATCGATTATCATTGTGTAACAGAACACATTTCAAGCTTGTGATGGAACTGTCTACAAAAAGACGCCAGTCTTCGGAATGGTAGTCTTGTAGTCCCATTTGGAGCGGAAGTCCAGGGATGTCATTACAATAAACTTAAATATTGAAGAAGAAAATCTTCTCTTTTCCGATAAAATGTTATTTTAACTTCTGGTTTGAGAAAATTTCTTTCATTGAGCCTGGACACTAAAAGCTCAGATGCTTGCTTGGACAGATTTAGGTCTCGTATTAGGTTATTGAGTTCTTCTTGGCTGAAGGGTTGAGGTGTTGAAGAACTTCCTTCATAATCGCTTCCACTGTTTTCACCTCCCAAAAACTCCAGATCTTGCCCCTCGTCGGAGTCTGATGGTGAAAGCTCTAATAATCCAGTAAACACTGGTATAGGCACTTCACTGCTATGTGGAATTGGTCTCATTGCAGATTCAAGATCAGGATAACCCCACTTAGATTTCTTGTGGCGATTGAAGCCTTTAACATTCACAATACAAAAATAACAATCACCAAAATGGTCTTTCGGCTCTCGCCATATCATTTGTACACCGAAACTTAGACTTTTCTTCTCACTATTTGTACACTGCCGTAGGCTCTCCACGCAGTTTTTGCAGACCTTATGTGGAACCCAAGACTTGTCTTGGTCTTCCAGCTTCACACCGAAATAAGCCAAATAAGCCTGCTACACAAAGTCAGTTATATTTCTTCTTTGCTTTTCAATCATGTATTCTCCACAGATGTAACAGAATACATTCGGATTATTTTTGCAGCATCTTCGTGATGAACTCATGATGTCTTTAGAAAGCAGCTATAAAAGAGAAAAAAATAAACCAAGTTATAACTTGGTATAGTTAAATAAAACAACAGACACCAAACGTATTGCATTTGTTTTACACAAAGGGTACAATCATATTTTCAAGATTGTCCAATATCTCAGAAACTAGAGCCAATTCAGCAAAAGCAGTGGCAGTTTTGAAATCAGCACCCATGAATTGCTATAAATTCATTCAAATATTCTTGGCAATTCGAAAAAAATTTTTTTTGTTGAGCTGTGTAATATGAACGTAAGTAAATAAGTAACATCGATTACATAGAAAACACTTTTTTAAGTGACGTTTTATTTATTATCCATCCATTTTTTTTTTTCAGAATTTTATTCGCGCGACTAGAAACAAAACAAAACAAAAATCAACGCTTGCACAAAGGGGATTAAACAATAAACAATAACGAATATCTAACGATACGAACAAGTTTTATACTTATATAAGTTGAAACAAATTAAATGTAACTTAGGTGAGTGATTTTTGGAAATAAATGATTCAATTAAGATACATTAAAATAGTTCAGGTGCATTGGCAGAGAAAAATAATTCACTTATTAAGCAAAAAAATTATTTATTATAATTCTGAAATAATAACTAAATATTGTATACTTAACAAGAATATATTCTTTGAAAACGTATTTTTGTGTTTATTTCAGTTGAAGGCCAGATTGGCCTACTTATTAAATTAATGTGGTAACGTGGAAAGAACATTGTAGTTCTGCTGACAAAAAACGTATACGTACAAAGTAATTAAAAAAGATACATAAAACATACATGTAATTATTCATCAAAGGGAAATAATAATAATGAGCAACCGTAACGTTTGAATACAGAGGCATATATTAAAGAAAAAATAATTAAAAAAATAATATTTTTTTGAAAATAAAAATAAAATAAAAAATATCAAACAACTTATTATTTTTTTAAATACAATTCTTCTAGCTCGTCATTTCAATAGACGTATGCAATACATCATGCACATTTACAGAAGCATTTCATCTTCTTTATTACTTATAAGTCTGACAAATTATCCGAAAAAATATATTAATAATAAACAATTACATGTACACAGGCCTACAGTGAAATGGACACATACATCCAGTTTGGGATCAGCTTTGTAATGATATCATTTATATATGTCAGTGGCACCAAAGTTGTTGACCAAGAGGGACAGTCCGGCTTGGACCACTGCTACTGTTTGCGCAAAGTGGCCGCCGGCCTACGAAGTTCGGTGGCTGCGGTCTTCTTCCAGGACGACGGAAAGGAGACAATTCTGGTGGTGGAGCAACGCGGCCTTGTCCACAAGTTGACCACGGCTGGTGACCTGGTCGGCACCTTTATGGACATCCGGGACCGCGTGGTGACCTCCCAACAGCATGGGGACAGTCGCGGCCTGTTGTCCATCGTCCTTGATCCGCTATACGACCACAGGAAGAAAGTTTACGCATACTATATAAGGTATCGTTTCGAAAATCTGTAAATTAAATTTTTTATGTATTTATAATGAAACGGATTATGTTTTAAAACCCCAGATGATGTGAGACTTTACAATATATATTTGAATAGTTTACCTGATTGTGTATCAGCAGTTCAATTTACGCACTGATTCATTTGAGTCTATGGGGATTTGGGGGGGGGGAGTAGTGTGTAGATTTATTCGGGGACCCAGAAAAGCCCTTTTAATATCAGAACAATATAGAATTATGTTCATGAAATGTTCAGCTCATATCAGAACAATATAGAATTATGTTCATGAAATGTTCAGCTCATATCAGACCAATATAGAATTATGTTCATGAAATGTTCAGCTCATATCTGACCAATATAGAATTATGTTCATGAAATGTTCAGCTCATATCAGACCAATATAGAATTATGTTCATGAAATGTTCAGCTCATATCAGACCAATATAGAATTATGTTCATGAAATGTTCAGCTCATATCGGACCAATATAGAATTATGTTCATGAAATGTTCAGTTCATATCAGACCAATATAGAATTATGTTCATGAAATGTTCAGTTCATATCAGACCAATTTAGAATTATGTTCATGAAATGTTCAGTTCATTTCAGACCAACATGTAGCTATTTATGTACAATCATTAGCTTACGCATATAGCTATGCACATTATTACAAGTCAATATTGAGCTATGCACTTGACATGATCAGCTCATACATATAACTATGTACACAACACTTCAAATCACACATGCAGGCCAACAAAATATTTCAATTAGAACATCGCACGGTGCACTCAGGTCATTAGGCAATACGGAAAAGAAAGATTTAGTTTTTATTCAGCAATAATTTTTCATGTGAAACAATTCGATTTCAAGCGTCATAATTTTTGTGAAACTGTGCACCAGATATCGAAACAACCCCCCCCCCTTTTTCAATCAACAACCAACTCTATGTTTGTTGTGGCTTGTGATAAAGAGCTAGAACGAAGTGGAGTTAGATAATTGAAGCGATAGTATAGCCAAAGGTCGAGATAAACAGAATCAAGACGGATGCCATGAAACTAATCTTCATCGTTAATTGCTCACTCATCCCTCCCATCACCACCACCACACTCCACACCGCTTAAAGCGACTCAATCTATCAGTGCCGGATCTAGTTGAACGTAAGCCCTTGAAATAATGCGAGAGAGAGAGAGAGAGAGAGAGAGAGAGAGAGAGAGAGATAAGGGACATCACCGATAAACACAGCGAGTACAATGATGGATGAGTAATCTGATTACAAAAATGAAACTCATGCATGCGTGCGATGTGTTTGATCTGTGATCTGCATTATGTTGATTCTCTTCAAGGAGAACAACACGTTATTAGAGCAGCTACTGATATAAGGGAGGGGTGGTAAAGCGCTCGACTGTCGACCTGAGGGTCCCTGGTTCGGAAAATCGTTCGGTGAGGACCAATGGATATTTTAGGTCATGGCTTAAGTCCCCGCTATATCTCCCGTGGTGCCTCTTTGGCCATTGCACTATCAGCTATGGTGGGCATAAAAGAAGGGCACTGAAAAAATACCTTCCCATTAGTGGTTTATAGAGATTTCATCTCATCCTTACAGGGACTTCACACACACATATATAATAATGGATATTATCATGCATTTTGAGACAGTTACTGAATTATCCGAGCTAGCGACTCAATGGCTGATGTTGTACTGGCAATGAGTTCGAATTCCAGCGATAACCGTTTCGCTTAAACCCCATGATGCCTCCTCGGGCATCGACGCCTCTGCTGCGGGCGGGGAATTAAATGAAGGTAAACAATCCTAGTGGCTGATACCATTGGTTCGATACATAATCACCTGATATACTCTCGTCCTTCATTCCACTCATTACATCCCTTGTCAAGTTTGAAGTTTATTTTTTCCTTTTACTCTCTAACCTTTATATTATTTAAATGAGAGCCACCCCCCCCCCTCTTTTTTTAAAAAAAAAAGATATGCATTGCAATTCTAATTAGGCTAATTAAAATCTTTGTTTTTAGAGCATTTTCGAAAAAAAATGCTCTAATGTCCCCGTTTTGTCTGTCTGTCTGTCTGTCATCACCCTAGATCTCAACAACCATAAGTCCTAGACCCATGATGTATATATCATTTTGTAGGTCTTGGCCTGCCAAGAAATGACTTTTTTCCATTTCGCGATCTGACCTCTCAGGGCCGTAAAAGGGGGCTTAGTACCGTTTTTTACTATATAAGCTATATTAATAAAGGAGCGCTATATCTCAGCAACTATAAGTCCTAGACCCATGATGTATATATCATTTTGTAGGTCTTGACCTGCCATGTGTACATCAAAAGTTCATTTCGCGATAGGACCTCTGAGGGCCGGGCTTCAGGGCTCCTAAGGGGCTTATATATTATATATACACCTTGTACGTTCAATAACCCATTCATTTGGTGCGAAATACTGCAGCACGTAGTTTCACCAAGATGTATTAAGAAACTCATCAAATGAAATAGTAAGCTTGTGTTCTGAGTTTAATTGAAAATATCAGAGCTATGCAACAATTGACGGAGTTTTCGGACGATTAAATGACTACAATTTAGAATGTTTTCAATTATGAGTCCTATTTCAGTAACCACAAACCACTTGTAGTTAGATTTAAGAGAAAATATTTTTTTTTCAAATATAAAGAAACGTCTTTAGAATATTTTTTTTACAGATATATGCATTACACAATTGAATTTATAAACATTTCCGAAATTTACAAATATTTACTGAAAGCTAACAAACGTACTGATACATAACACGAAAATGCGCTAACACGTCCTGTGTCCATTCTTATAACAAGGGATGTGACGGAGCTGATGAAAATCCGCATCCGTCGGATTCGGATTTGGCAAATATAAATCCGTCGGATTCGAATGCGGATTCGGATTTGGTCAACACTTGGCTAAAAGGGGGTATAGCAAGATGTCAGTCCCGTGCCCCCTGTACTGATTGCCTTTCCACCATACTAGTGGATCTTCTTTGAATGGGATCAGTGGTTCACTGAAGTCAGTGGATACCTCTTTTGTAACAGCAACTGTGCTACTGTCATCAACATTAGGTGTCATTCCTCCTTCTGACATTCTGTACAATGCCGCACAAATGTCCCCCTTCACTGCCTGTGGCGCTGTCAGCGGTGGGTGTGGAAGAAACTGAAGTCAATGAAGAACATGAAGGTTGTTCTGATGCAGTTGTGCCTGCAGTATTATCAACTGACCGTCCTGACTGTGACTGTGTTGCATGGCGTGTCAATGTGATTGCACTGCTCAGCACTTTACTTCTGGACGGTGTCACGTACTGCATCTGTTTTCAGAAATGCCAACTTAAATCTGGGATCAAGTGCAGTTGAACAGGTAGCCAACAGGTGCTCGAACATTTCTGTGATGGCAGCTATCAGTCCAGCCTTCACTGTTTTTACTCCTGAGTCACGGTGGTCACCTTTCAGTGTTATTTTCCAAGCCAAGCACAGCAGGAATAACAGCAGATAAAGATGCTTCGTAGGCACTGAGTTCACCTGTCAATTTTTCCAGTGGTTCCAGCATGTGCTTAACGTTCTCGACCACATGTTGGGAGTCAGTGTCTTGTCTTGCATGCCTTCAGTTTCAGAACACAATAAAGACACTGAACGTTTTATCTTAAGCAAGCGCTAGATCATGAAATATGTACTATTCCAACGGGTGGCTACATCTTGGACTGGACGCAGAACTTCAATACTGTCTTCAATACTGAGTAAGGGTCCAAGAGTTTAGTTTTATCTGTTTTCTTTATTTCGGGTTTTCGAAAGTATCTAGGTTTTTAAATTTTAGTTACGATTTCTACGACCGTGTTTGATCTGAAAACGGTAATTTTTCAAATTCGAATCCGACGGATTTCTTTTAAAATCCGTCGGATTCGAATTTGCTCAAAAAAACGTCGAATTTCGAATGTCGTCGGATTCGAATTCGAACTTCGTCACATCCCTACTTATAACCAATGAGATCTTGCCGGATTAGCTGAGTAGCAGAAGTAGATAATAGTATGGGTCAAGGTCTTCTGTGGGCCCCACGTATAGAACAGAAAATGTTAAGTAAGTCTTTCTTTTTTTTTACTAACCACCTAACATTATTAACAGTGGCTATACGCCCTCGCTGAATCCGCTTCTGGATGAGAGTCAGACTTGGGACTCGACTGCTCTGATACATTTAATTCTGAGCATTTTTTTTTCCTCTTTATTTTTGACAGGAAGTTCGAGAAAGAAGATTATGCATACGTCAGCATGTTTAATGTTGAAAGTGGTCAGGTAAACCCTAAATCTGAGAAATTTCTGCTCAGAATCTACCAACCTTTTAATGGCGGTAACGGAGGACCGGTAAGATTTAGAAAAATAAAAATCCAGTGAGAAATGTATATTTGTGTTTAATTTCATTTAACACTTTTTTTCCCCGTAAAATGTAATTATTTCTTTTAACAAGGTTTACATTTTCACCGGCTTGACTTAATTAGTAGCGTATAGTGAACCAAATGTTGAGTTTGTAATTTAATGTGCGTTAAGGTTTTTTTTCTTATTATACAAATGAAACACTTATTGCATATCTTGATAAAGATTTTTAAAAAAGTCAGCCGAAGTGTTATTATTAATTTTCGTAAATTTCTTGTTTATAAAAATTAAATGCTATGTGAGTAATTTGTAAACCAATAACGACAGCAGCATCCCATATCATTCTTTAACTGGTTAAAATGAGTAACACTAATATAATGTACCAGACTTCATTCAAAATGAGAAAGATCAGAATTGACCAATACTTAATTAGCATAGATTAGCGTAAATTTCCTACGGACAGTTTCAATTAGGTTGGGCACATAAAAAATGTGTTTGTGTGTTTGAGTGTGTGTTTCAGTACCTCTGTCGTTTGGATGAAAGCCTTCGTGCATATATGCCAGTCTGTAGTACTGCAAGTCTGTAGTACTGCACAATAGTAATAGTGAATTATATTGTTGTAATGTATATACCAAATATATTATTGCCAAATATGTAAACAATCACTCACACTGTACGTGTAACCATGGGCGTCGCTAGGAATTTTTCCAGGGGGGGGCAAATATTTTCCAGGGGGGGGGGGGTAAATAACAACTTTATGACATTTTTTTTAAATGCAAGGGGGGGGGGGAAAGCAAATGCCCCCCCCTCTTATATGACATTTTTCAAAATGTAGGGGGGGGCAAATGCCCCCCTTGCCCCCCCCCCCCATGAATACGCCCATGCGTGTAACAAGTCAATAAGCGTGTATTATTTCTTCATTTCCAGATGTTCTTTGGCGACGATGGCTACCTGTACATTGTGACAGGGGACGGGGGAGAGCAGGACGACCCAAAGGGCAACGCCCAGAACAAGTAACATTTATAATCAGGGGCAGGCCTAATATTTTATAGGGTGGGATCAGAACATCGAAAGGATCCCCATGGTCCATCTACGCCCAACTGTTTCAAAAAGTGTGGACACAAAAAAAAATTGCAACTACCCCCTAGCCCGGGGCCACCTTTGGTACGGGGCTTCGATTGTGAACGATCGGCCTAAAGCCATTCATTTCAAAAAATCCTTTCAAACATTCAGATTTTTTTTTTACCCTATTAAGATGAAATTTTTTCCCCTAACTCTATCTCAAAAAGTCAAGTATTATATGAATTGACAATCCAAAGAAACGAGCCTATAACAAGTAAAGGTATAACATGTATTTTAAACAATAACATTTAGTATTATGTAGTCTGGCAGGTGGCGATTCACTGTTCTGTTTTGTCTCTTTTTTACTTACGTCACACCGGGCTAGTTGTGACATGGCTTGATATCTCATACAATAACGATATGTGGACTGGCATGTCATTTTGTCATATCATAATTGTCTGCTATGTCAGTTGTGATGACACTAAGATGCCACATCTTGAAATGAAGGTTGAGCTGTATACACGCTGTTTGCTGCCTGTCCTGCTGTCTGTCACCTCATTTAGTAACATGGTACTGCAGCAAGCTCCGAACTATACATACATCCAGTAATGAACATTGACTATGCATTCAGTACATGAACTTTAATCCCAGTAAAATATACAAGTAAATGGTCCTTACATTCATCTTTGTAAAACAGTGTGTGCACTTTACATCGACTGGTGCATTTCGGTACTGTATTGAAGAAAGAAGTAAGTAAGAAAAAGTTAAACTTTATAAGACGTACATCCCCTCAGTATATAAGACGTACATACCTCAGTATGTGAGACGTATAATACCCTCAGTGTATCTACCCAGTATTATATTATTACTTTAACGAGTGAAGCATTATGGCCTTGGCAGAGGTGTGGGGGGGGGGGGGGGACTGAGGAGGGTGGGTCGGTCTTACGCGTGTGTCAAATGCCAGGCCGAGAGTCGTTAGTGTGTAGTCTGTACATCGACTATCATAGCACATGTCTGTACATCGACTATCATAGCACATGTCTGTACATCGACTATCATAGCACATGTCTGTACATCGACTATCATAGCACATGTCTGTACATCGACTATCATAGCACATGTCTGTACATCGACTATCATAGCACATGTCTGTACATCGACTATCATAGCACATTTATGTACGTCGACTATCATAGCACATGTCTGTACGTCGACTATCATAGCACATGTCTGTACGTCGACTATCATAGCACATGTCTGTACGTCGACTATCATAGCACATGTCTGTACGTCGACTATCATAGCACATGTCTGTACGTCGACTATCATAGCACATGTCTGTACGTCGACTATCATAGCACATGTCTGTACGTCGACTATCATAGCACATGTCTGTACGTCGACTATCATAGCACATGTCTGTACGTCGACTATCATAGCACATGTCTGTACGTCGACTATCATAGCACATGTCTGTACGTCGACTATCATAGCACATGTCGCATGTAGCCCCACCCACTCAGGCCATGGGCACAAGGATGGTTACACAAAAATCCGTTGCTGAGTAGAGTAAAACCTTTTTATTAACGTGTAAAATAATTATCAATATATCATATTTAAAAAAAATAGCGCACTAAAATTAATATATCAGATTATCATAACAATGACATATCATCATTACATTGAAACGTTAACATCAAGATGTCACTTTATCATCAAGATATCATATTAAAATGTTGTTTTTTTTCAAAAAGATACATCTTCACCAGAGTCTCAAAAAAAAACAACCCCAAATCATCATCAAATTTGACAATGTTATCAAAATGACACAATAGCTTCAAAATGTCACACTGTTATCAAATCGATACTACATCATCAAATTTGACAATGTTATCAAAACGACGCAATAGCTTCAAAATGTCACAGTGTTATCAAATTGACACTACATCATCAAAATGATATTCTCACCAAAATGTCACACTATCTTCCTGTCAGGAATTCATTCTACGGAAAGGTTCTAAGGATCGATGTGACCAGCGGTCAGCAGGACTTCACCGAGAAAGAATCTGGTGTGGCTAAACTTTACGCCATTCCAAAGACGAACCCGTTCATGAATGACCCCATCGCCAGACCTGAACTTTACGCCCTGGGCGTAAGGAACATGTGGGGGTGCAGCCAGGACTCAGTGCACAAGAAAGGTTTTATGTTTTTTATCATTACGTGGTAGCCGGTTGTTGTTTCTAGTGTTATGGTCATTTATCAAGGTGGTCAGCTGCGACTCATAAAGCTGGCACTTGCGGCTGTCCGGTTAAAGTACGGAATCAGCACTTCCCCTATCATTTCTTAACTCAAGTGTGTTGAATTGGCTATGGAGTGAAGTTTGTTTTACTACATAAAATACTACCATGTAGCAATTATAACTGGCGACAATCTTGGTCATCCTAGTCATATTATTCCCATGTACTCGATCTCAGATTTTAACTGTAATTATTTTATGGACAGTGTCCTACTCACTGTGTGAGTTGTTGCCCAAAACCTGTTTCACAGCCAGATATTTATTTGCTCTGATATAAATGGTTTTAATTTTCCTTAGAATGTATGCGGTTTAAGATATGAAGCGGAAATTTTGTGGGAAATACATTTTTTAAAGCAGGAAATTGTAAATACTAGTATGTAGGATTACTCAGCAAAAACATGTGTGCGCTCTATTGCAATGTGTATGCGCGCAATGGACAACTTATGTGTTCATACACAGCCTAAGTTATCCTTCGTTAAAACAGTGCTTTGTAAAACATTCTTTTTTGTTGCAATCTTTATTAAAAATATATTTTTCCAAGAGCCAGTAAAATATTTACGTTGGAACTATTTGTAATTCTTATTCCCAACATTTTTGTATTTCAATTTTAATAAATGTATTTTTTTAGTTTAATTAATTCATAGTTTTTACTGAGTGGTTCTTAAATTTTTAGTTCAAATTCATAGTTTTTGATGTATTGTTTATAATAATTTTTGTAATACTTCAATGAATCTTTCTTTACTTTGTTTTACTTTTTATCTCAATTGGAAATTGTGAAATGTGTGAAGATGAATGAAAGTTGTTAGTACCTAACCATAGGAGCCAGTCAAATAAATTCTAGTTTTCATGTTGGCCAGGCACGGGACGCATCTTCTGCGCTGAGACAGGAACCAATAAGTTTGACGAGATAAATTTGATACAAAGTGGCATGAATTACGGCTGGAACGTCAGGCAAGGAACAGCATGTCAGATGTCAAATACAGCAGAATGTCGCCCGCTAGGTAAATGTCATGTGTTTAAGTCTAAGTTGACGTGAGTGACCTTTGTGATAGAATCACTACGTTGTGTGCATACATGTGTACATCACATTGTGTACATCACATTTTACTACAAGAGCACAATGTAACACGTCAAAACAATGCTTTTCAAAATAGCAAAAATTAGGTTTAGAAAAGGAGGGGGTGTGGTGGGGGTGGGGGGGGAGATGGAATACTATAAAGTGGATTTAAAAAGTGGAATTCGAAAAACCCTCACACGCACACAAAAAAAAGGAAACTGTTCACGAATTAATATAAAAATAATTTGAGGGAAAACTGCTGAACGATTTTTACTTACCTTCATTCCTCCGTCTCTCTGTTTCCATTCTGTCTATCTGTCTGCAGCTCATTTAGGGGCTCCAAAATCCAGTTTTCGTTTGCCACTCAGGTTAACTTCGCACAGCACGCACCGAGTCTTTACAAGACCGAATTTTGTAAAGAAAAAGTTCGTCATAAACATGGGGGGTTTTACATTTATCGTTATTGTAGTATATCACTGTGGTTTTCACACAATGGTTATCGACCCCAATTTATTCATCCACTTCATTACAAGTTTTGTCGTTGGAGGGAGGGAGGCAGGACCGGGAATCAGGCACATTGCAGTGGACAGGTTTCCCCATTCCTCTCTGTCAGGTGGTCGTCAGTAGAGTCGCTGCATGTTAGCCTGTCCATCTCCTTAATGTCGGCAAGGCAGTTATTGCTGTGACGATTTCTCATTCCTTCTCCTTCCATGAGACGCTGCATTTATAGTTCTGCCTAGGGTATCGACCACAGAATATAAATCATACAGAATAGGCATCCGCGATTTCATCGATTTTTTTTTCTGATCGCCGACATTGAAGTCAGTATGACTAATAATGTTTTTGTTTTGCTGTACATAACTGGACCATTGTTTTATCGAGCATCCCCTCATTACCTTCTTCAAAGTCACTGAAAAAAAAATGGCATTTATTTCATTGCACCATTTGTCGGAAGTGTTTCTTTATCATACAACTTCTATTGAATATAAATATTTAGGTGCTACACTATTGTATATCAATATCTAGGTGCTACTCTATTGTCTATCAATATTTAGGTGCTACTCTATTGTCTATCAATATTTAGGTGCTACTCTATTGTCTATCAATATTTAGGTGCTACTCTATTGTCTATCAATATTTAGGTGCTACACTATTAGAATGCCCGTGACATTAGCTGCGACCTTTTTTTTTTTAATTTAGTGATTGAGGACTTTTTTGAATAGCGATGCTCTGTCAGTTTAATAAATATTGTGTGGTAGACATTTCCAGGTGGTGTCAGAATTAAAGGGGTTAATCTAGTGCCAGACACCACTGACCACAGTGCTTACGACACCTGGGAATACAAAAACCTTTGTCTATCCTATATATTTATATCCCCCACAGTGCTGACACCTGCACAAAGGCCAAAGCCTTTGTCTATCCAATATATTTATATCCCCCCCTCAAGTGATTAAATAGGAGGGTTCTAGATTTCATTAAAACATAAGTCACAGAATGTGACACCTAAGTGAATTTCAGGGACCCCCAAATGAATTCTAATTTTCCACGGACCGCTGGGGGTCCGTATGGACCACTTTGGGAACCACTGGTCTACACATATCTCAGTGTTGTTAACAATAGCAGTTCGGGAGACAGTACTGATCAGAGGTGTGCGGATCTTGAATTTAGCGTCCTTGTGGTTCTATCAATGATCCGCGTCCGCGAATCTTACAACATTGATTTGCAGTCAGTCCGCATTGCTGAAATTTAGCTGTTTAAATGACTTACATTTTTATGGTAACGCTAAAAAAAAGAAGATCCGTGTCAGTCCGCAACTTAACCATACGAAGCGTCCGCTGTCAGTCCGCGGATTCGGAAAAGTCTGCGGATCTGCGTCCGCTCATCTCTGGTACTGACACAGAGTAGATGTAAACCAATAAATTATTCGAAACCAGTAAACATTTTAAAATCGTTTTATTTTTTACGGAATTCGTATTGGATGCATTTCACTACATCTTTTCAACTTATGTAAAAGCAAGGGTTTCAAAAGTCATTACAGCAGACACGGTTTTTGGGCTTTTTTTTTTTGAAGACATCTTCATGATATCCTTAATCTTTCGCTTGAGTCTGTCAACTAATAGTGTCAGCTCACGGGCCATTGTTTCGTTTTCTTGCACAATAAGATATTCTCATGTTAGTAATCAGGCCACACAACATTGACGGAAGCATTTATTTAACAAATGTAATTTGTAACTCCTCTTGTTTTAAATACGACTTAGACAAGAGTGGGCAATCTTTCGGCAGTCTAAGGCCAGTTAAACTTATGAATATCAAAGGGCACAAATTGTTCCTAGTACGACTGTTTTTAGGGGTGGTTGACAAATTACGTTAAGCTGTAAGTGAACCCTTATATAAAGTCTCAGACGGAAAGACATGTATTTAGATTTTTATTAATTTTGAGCTTGCTTTTGTAGCGAGTTTGTTGTATTCTTGAAAAAAAAAGTTACCACTGTTTGTGATTCTTGGACCATTTGTGTGCACAAATGTGATTGGTTTAGTTTTCAGTCTGCACAACATATAAAGTTATATCTTGTTGCTCTTATGATGGGCGCGGTTGTCCACTAATTAAAAGGACATATCTGACTTGATTTCAATTATAAATTATATGGAATAGGAACATGTTTCTTCCACAGGTTTTCAAGATAAATTATTGTTACAATTACACAGTATTAAAACCATAAAATAATTTAACGTTATTAATCAATCATATTGAATTATCAAATTCCCAATGTTATTTGATTTAGTATATAGAATAATAATATAAAAACAACTTGGTAGAAATTGTAATGAAATATTTTACTTACAAAAAGCATTTATTTTCTGAACAACAATAATGTAACAAGTAAACAAACAAAAATTTTAACCTCGACCATGTCAATGTTACAAGTGAAATACTACGTGGTATTTACAGAGAAGCTGAAATTAAATCTTCCAAGAACTTACTATCTACAAACTTAAAAAACAAAAATGAATTATTTATTAAGATCAAACATGGCCGAGGTTTTAACTGAAATGTATTATTTATTGACTTAAGAATATGACAACAGAGTCAAATCACAAACAGTAAAATCCTGTGTTAAAATATTCTCATAACATAAAATCAATTAACTATATAACCATTTTCTTTTGTTTGTTGCTATCTAACAAAAAAATAATCTCAATGCAAAAAGGGAGCATCACTTTCAATATTTACAGATATAAAAACATTAAATAGGAAGAAGCCTAAAATTAAGCAAATGTTGAAAAAATTGATAAACCTATCGAAATAGTTTATTAGCATCTTTTAAAGAGCCTGATCAATTTTTTATCATGAACAATAATAAAGATTTTTAAACTGAATATTGACTATTAGGATGCTAGTATAAATCTAAGGAACATCTAGGATTAAATTATAGATCAACTAGTCTAGTTCAGGATGTTTCAATACATTTTTTTTTTTTAAAAAATAGGCTTTTATTAAAAAAGAATTTAAAAGTAAATAATTCCTTATATAAAATAATTGATTAAAAACGAATGCCAATTTGGATTTCTATTTCATTAATTTATCTTGCAATTAATCAATATTTAAAGACAAATATTTCCTGTAAACCTTGTTTAATTAGTTGGAAGACATACTAAGTTAAAAATGTTTGTTACATACATTTTGTTATGTCATGAATTACAAGATATACAAACTGGCACTCACTTTTATTTAGCTTTAATAATTTCTTTAAATATGTGTAAGATTTAAGGATCTTTTAAAGTGTGTATTTTCATGACTTTTTACCATTCTCTTTTAAAGTATAGGCCTCTATAGGCTGATTATTTTTACTATTTAGTGTTAAATGAATTTTACTATTGTGTGTGAACAAAGTGTGCTTAAATTAAAAATACTGCACTGTATGGTATAATTTTCCCCATTAACATTTCTAAAAAGTAATAAGCCGTAGTAATTCTACAAGATGTTAATTTATAGACTTGAAATTGTTAAAATAGTGTAGTAATCTAACTAAAGAACCCGGTCTGAAAATGAGTACAAGATTTGCTAACATGTAAACAGACAGTTAAGTTAAATAAAAGTCTATTAAAATTAAATCTTTTAACAATTAAAAATAATAGAATCTTCTTTTTGTTAAGAAATTCCAGTAACCATTTTGTGTTCATTAAAAAAAAAAATTTATTAAATAAGAGAAAGCTGTAAGTATGTTATGCAAGAGTTTATTTAATAGGTACTTTCTTAATTGGTTTATACATTAAACCTACAATAAAAATGCATATCATCAACAAAATAAATAAACAAATCACAACAACAGCACACATATAAATATTAGATTATATACAAAAAAAAAACGTAGTCAATGTCATCTATATTGTTTCAGTATAAAAAATAGAATTGCTATGTTGCAATAAATAAGTTTGCTATGTATGATACTCATGACGGACAATTAAAATATTTTACACGTGACTTTAATGATTTATGGATTTAATAAATAACAATTATATCAATATATATTTGTAAAACTTAATATGATCTCTAAAACTACTACAAATGATCTTTTTGAAAATTCAGAATATTTTTTATTAGTAGAATCAGGGCAGCACGCTGTCATTTTGTGTACACCATGTCCAACCATTCTCTTATGCAACGGCACCCAGGTATAATTTAACATAAAATATAATGTATATCTTCTATTGAAGGTTTAAAATCCCTCCAGCATTAAGTATCATTAATATGAGCCTCCACATCAATGGTGCACAACCTGAAGCCATCAGAAAAGTAGATAGCAGTGGAAAAAATGTTATATAGTATCTCACAAATATATTGATCATGACAGTCCTAACTAAAAGAGAACATTAAATGCAATGGTCAGGGTGAAAAGGTTGCATACTTCTGTATTTTAACCCCAAGTGCTGTCATAAGTGCAATTATAGACTAAATGCAGCACTTCCCCAATGTTTCCAGGCCCCAAACTGACATAACAATTATTACTACATAAATATAACCTAGAGAAGACCACTTTGCAATCCACTAAGGAAACTGTTTTTGGTAGTTCACTCCATGCAAAAAAACTAAGATAAAAAGAAAAAGAATAGAAAGCATCATTCATTTTATAAACTGATTTTCAGATAGACAAACTTATAAGTAATGAAATTATGCACATAAATATTATCAATCAATGAATCTTAAATTTTAATTTATCAAGACCCACTGAGAACTACAGGCTAAAAAGGTTATAAAAAAATTAATGTAATATTGTTTGCTCTAAATAGTTTATTTTCTTTGGCAAGGTGAATATTTTGGTGAAAATGTAAAACAACATCTGGACAGAAAATCTGGTATGCACAATCCATCATTCATATTTAATAGCTTAAAATTTCAGACTCCGAAAACTATGTATTTGATTTTGGAAAAATAAAGTATCATGTTAGATTAGAGGCACAATAATATTTCTGGCTGTCTTTAGTAAGTTTACTAAGAAATTGATCACTGTTTCTGAACAATAACCCCTGGTCTATAATACAAGATTCGTGGACTGGACGATGCAGAAGATGAGTTGCAATCGGGTATTTTCTGATGAGACTACTCCCAATGTTTCTAAGATTATGTGTTGCTCCGAAGTAGAGTTTTGGTGGTTATCAAGGAGAACCAAAAGGATGTTGCTGTTGGAAATGATGTTCATGATGATGATGGAGAGGAGGAGAATTATAGCCTGAACTTTCAGACTTAAATTCTTCTTGATCACTGATACAACTTGTCTCTTTTTCACTTTCTTCTGAATGGGCTATAAAATGTGTTTTCCATGCATGTGGGCACTTTCATACAATTTTTGGTCTCACCAAGAATACGATCACCTTCGGTTGTCTAATGGCTTCAACAAGGTTCTCAAGATTCTGTGTGTTATGTTTTATTGATAAAGCTAGACAAGGTCATATTACACTGATCTTGCTGTCGCCTTGCACATTTTTCTTCTCTTTGCTGATCTAACTGTGCCCCTTTGTTATTCGATGCTCTGCGCCTTGGGTGATCACGATGACAGTAGTTATGATAGTAACTATGTTGATCAGTGTTAGCACTGTTTAAAGTAGGATCCTGTGGAAGCTGTTGCTGACAGGATAGACTCCTTGCTGCAGCTATCTGAAAATACGGTCTCTACTTTTAATGCATATGAAACAGGTTGATCCTTTTCAGGTACAAAACGAGAGGAAACCGCTGTTAAATCGGGTGAAATGTTATCCACTTTCGACTTGAAATATCAATAGACATGCCTCTCAGGTGTTGGAGACATCGGTCGCGGAGGCTGGTACATGTCCACTGGAGAGGATAAGTTGTCTTTTGATAATATAACATCAGTCAGTTCACAATTGAATGCATTAGTGTGATGCAAATGCCGAGATTCATGACCAACTAGATGAAGCTCTGAAAAAAAAATTAATATTTTTTTTTTTGTTAAAATAAGTGAATGGATGGCAAAATAAATTGCAATTTCCAAATAGGAAACCAATTGATGACTTGTAATATTAAAAAAAATACTTCTTACACCAAATTGAGTAGCATTATTTGAAGAATGATTGGCCTGAACTTGTAGGAGTGACAGTAACTGAGCTTCTAACAGCCTATTTCTATCTTTAAAGACATACTGTTATGGTCTCAAGCTGGTGGCGAAGGGAGATATTCTCATTCTGCAATTCTGAACCCCCTTCATCTGAGGCATCAGACAACATTCCAACACCTTCGTCAGATGATTCTGTTAAAAAAATGGGTTAAGTATAAAATCAAAATGCAAACAGGACATAATTTAAAGGAAAAATAACTGCTGAATTGGGAAAGAAATTATTCACCGGTGTCTCTTTTTTCACGTTTAGTAGGGAGAGGAACTCGACAAGTAAGGTTCTGCCACCTTTGATCTTGACCCAGCTCAGTCAAAGTCGCTGAGTGTTCAAGCTGAGCTTGTAGCCTTGTCTTCTCTTTTCTCAAGATTTGTTATATATTCAGTGGTATGCTGAAGTATGGCTGCCCTGGAGAAAGATGAATTTTACAATAAGAATATCAGAAATAATTGAACAAACATGTTAAAACTTTTTAGTAGTAAATATTTCTAAATTATATTTTTGATTTTACTTAAGATATCTCTATACTTATAAGACGCATTTGTTGTCTGTCTGTCTGTCTGTTCCCTTATAACTCAAGATCCAGACAACCAAATAATGTGAAATTTGTTACACATACACATAATTACATGGGAAGTTTATAGGACAGGCTTCATTTCATCTCGATGGGTAGTTTCCCATTGTAATTAATTATTTTACTATATTAAAGTAATCTGTGGGCGCCATAGATAAAATTGCTCTGTGACGTCATTTCCCGATGATACATTTTTAAAGAGGTATGGAAACTCAATTGTAAACATGGTGAAATCAATAGTCATATCTATTTACCTATCGTTTTATGTATTCGGAAGATTAAAATTAAAGGTGCACTTTAATAAGCCGAAATACGTTAATTAAAATGTTTCTGTGACATTATTAATACAATCTCAATGGGTAGTTTAATTGTAATTAATTATTTTAGTATTTTACTATATTAAAGTATTCACCGGTATAGGATCACCTTCACTATAAATAAAAATCGCGCACCAAGTGAATGTGTAATTGAACGGACGGAGAAGAAAGGGTTAGGGACGGAAAAAAATTGTTTTTTTTTTCATGCTGCAAGTACCCGGCCTTGACCGGGATTAAAAAAATAAGGTTTTCTGTTTATTTAAGAAGCGTAATTTGACGTTTAATTGCACAGAGAGGGAGGGGAGAGAGATAAGGGCAGGGAGGGAGAGGGGGAGAGAGAAGGAGGGGAGATAAAGGGAGGGGAAGGAAAGAGAAAGGAAGGGAGGGAGTAGGGAGGAGATAGAGATATAAAGAGAGGGGCAGGGAGGGAGGAAATGAGGGCAGGGAGGGAGAGAAAGGAGAGAGGATGGGAGAAATAGGAGGGATTGAGAGATAAAGTGAGAGAGGGGCAGGGAGGGAGAGAGGGGTAGGAGGAAGGGAGGAAGTTGGAGAGAGGGAGGACGGGGGTGAGAGAAGAAGGGAGGGAGATGGGAGAGTTAGGGAGGGAGGGGAGAAAGGGAGAGAGGGGTAAAAAGAGGGAGAGAGAGGGGGAGGGGAGAAAACAAAAGGTTAAAAGAAAACCTTATTTAAACCAGGGCAAAGCCGGGTACTTGCAACTAGTATTTAATATTGGAACATTAACATTTTGCTGGTTTTTAAAAAAAACAGCAACTTTACATCAGATTTTCAGCGAGATAAAAATTAAATGAAATCAATCCACGAATGCTCAAAAAATAATTCCATTGCATTTTGCTTGCAATAACCAATAGTACCATCATTTCACAGCGCTGTTGATATACAGCTTATTTAAATTCTTTGAAAATTGATAATAATGTCAATTCCATTAAAATTTACAATCAACAAAGTGAATGTCATTTTTGTTTCTGATAGTTTTTCTTTTTCAACAAATATTCATTATATATTGATTACATACATATATATGTAAACTAATGCAAGAAATATGTTTTTAAATGTGTCATATATTTTTATTTAGCATATGGCATTTAAATGCGAACACTCAAATATAACGCTTACGCCATATAACTAATACTATAATAGACCATAAGTAAACAAGACAAGTCACTCAGATGGAGGTATATGTATTATGGTTAACTAGCTGTACGAGTGTACCCTGCAAAACTTTGCAGTTATATTCCCATAGGTTTAATCAGTAGGCTAGGTTATTTTTGGTTTCGGGCAGATCATGAATATTACAATTTAAATATACAATATATTGCAGAAATAGAAAGAAAAAAAATAATTAAATGAAATTATTTCACATTTTGGCCATTGGATTTCATGTTTGAAAACTGCAGAAACTATTAAAAACTATAGATTTTAAAATAATCGAATCAGGACACCGGCAAGACGCCATTTGAATTCTTGATTTCTACTTTCATTCCTTTTAGACGCGAGACATCTTTTATTATATCAGATGATTAGGACATACGTTGTTAAAGTAATGAAACGTTCGTGTCATAAATCACGTTAAAAAAACAACAACTGCGATTAAATTTAAAACGGACGGGCATGAATTCGTCAGCCATTCGTACCCGTTTTCATTCCATCGAGCACTATCAAGTCAGGTTAACATGATGTAGGCCACATCATACCATGGCAATAGCTGTGTCCCATTGGTCAATGAACCAGCGCTGCGCGGGCGATTGCCACCATAGGTTACGGCGAAGAGATCAGCGATAACAAGCGACACGTCTCTCAACCACCATCCGCGAGTGATTCAGTGCCTGAGAAGACTGTGGCCTAGATATTTCAACAGGATAATGACTCATCCTCTATAATTATTTCAGCATTTACAATAATAATACACCAGACTTAAGGTTTCGCCCGCTTAAAAAGAATCACCTAATAAAAGCATCCTAGTGTAAACAGACAGAAACAATAGGCTATAATTAAATAACAAATCCTCATCTTACATTACAAGCAAACATTTCATTCATTGAAAAACACGGTGGTCGAAAAGCACCGGAGGCGGAACGAAATATTTTAAGGGGGGGGGGGGGGGGGGGGGGGGGGGGGGGCCAAAATTCAGGGGGCGAGACAAAATATAACCGAAAGACATATTTTACCCCCTTAATTCTATAATAGAATATAGTAATTCTGTAGCAAATATTTAATCGATATTATTAAAAAAAATATATTAAAAAAGATAAAAATGAACATTAGCACTTCTATGCGTCAACTGATTCGTAATGTCAGTTTGTTTAGAAATTTAATATTGAAATTAGATAAAAAAAAATACTGATAATTATCATGAATGATGATGAATATGAAACCGGAAACTCAATAAACAAAAAATATTTATGAAAGATATCATGAATTGTATTTTCTTTAAGAATTACATTTGCCGTCATTCAGAAGATGACGTACTTCTCTATACTTATAGACGCATTTGCTATCTGTCTGTTCCCTTAAACTCAAGATCAGATAACTAAATAGCGTGAAATTTGATACACGCGGTGGTGCAACCAGGGGGGTTTGAGCCACCCCCAAGGCCAAATCATCAATACATAATTTAAGTTATAAAGTTACAAATAAGACTGTCAAACTGTCTTTTTTTCAATATGTGGCCCCCACCCCCAGCAATTTTTGCTGGTTAGCCACACTAGTTTACGTACACAAAATTACATGGGGAGAGGTTCTTAATCAGGTTTAGTTCCATCTCAAAGGTACTTTAATTGTAATTAATTATTTTGGATGTCAAAGACATGAAAATTGGCAAACTTTTACCCCGATTTCAGGTTTTACGAGCTTCTCTCACATAGCTAACTTACTATAAATATGATCGGTACGGGAACCAAATATCACATTACTTACTACATTATTGTGGAATGGGTGGCCGAGTGGTGTAGATACTCGACTGTCGACCTGAGAGTCCTGGGTTCGATCTTCGGTGAGAACCATGTGATATTTTTTCAGGTGAAATGTGTTTCAAAGTCGTCCCACAAGTCTACCCAGCTTTAAATGGGTACCTGGGAAAGTAAAGCGGCTGGGTGTTGTGCTAACCACACAGCCCCTTCATATGCCGAGTTATAGAAACAGATGAATTCTACACTTCATCTGCCCGGTGACGTTAGGGTTAAGGGAACTTTTTTACTACATTATTACATTCCATTTCTTCATCCATAGGAATTGTCATCTTTTGATACAGTCATGCCTAAAGGGAGGAAAGGGAGGAGGGAGGGAGAAAGGGAACTGCCAAATATGTTGTGTATCACATTGCTTTAAGATAAATGTACCCTTTTTGCAATTTGCATGCAAATAAACCCTTTTTTACGCGTCTTATTTTAAATCTTAATTAAACGTCAAATTACGCTTCTTAAATAAACAGAAAACATTATTTTAAACCGGGCAAGCCGGGTACTTGCAACTAATTTTAAAATATGCCAAAACAACTCTCAGTAATGTGATTACTGTAAAATGTCAATTAATTATAATTTCTTTCAAATATTAAATTTAGAAATAAAACAAATGAATTATGAAAATGATACATATAAACTAAAATGAATTACAAAGTTAAAATTTAGGGGGGCAGACTGGAAATTAAAGTGGGGGTACCGCCTGTTGCCGCCAGTGTTGAAAAGTTCACCTTTCAGGATAAATCTAGTAAACTAATCCTTCAGAAAATGTCATAAACTTACTCCCCGGGGATCCCATACAGTTTGAAAATGAGTTGGCTAAGTATAACTTTATAAACAATAGTTGTATAAACTGAAGATTAAGTGACCTGCTTTTGACGATGGGTGTCGTTAAAGAATGACTTTGTTGTAACAGAATGTGAGTATAAATGCTTTACAAGATACGAGGTACACAGTAGTACAGTTATCCAGCATGAATCTCATTAGTTTACATCATCATTAAATCTGGCTCATAGATATAGAGTATCATTTGGTAGTACAGTTAGCCAGCATGAATCTCATTCCGATTACATCATAAGACAAAACTGGCTCATAGATATAGAGTATCATTTGCAGAGAGAAGACGTGGGATTAAATCCTTAGCTTAACAATAAATACCTCAATTTTTATCCCCCCCTCACCTGGATCAGTGTGCCACTGAATCTTAGTACAATAAAAAAATTAAACTTACTACTGTAGGTAACATATATATATATATATGTATATATATATATATATAATAGATATAAATGTACATGTTTTAAAAAGCAACACAGAACAAATGAAAGGCACTTACTAAGAAAAAAACACAACCAGTAAAATAGTGTGGCAAGAGGCTGAGGTTGATCATGGTTTGAAATTTACAGCTAAGAAGGCGTGGAACAAGTAGCTGTACTAACCAGTAAGCGTGTTTCATACAACAAGAAATCTATCATGATGTGGTGCATTAAGTGTAAAGTTTTGTTTCTCACATTTCAGTAAGAACTAGTTACATAGTAAACTATTTAATAATACATACACCAATGCAGGAATAAAAAGCGGTTTTTTATTACTAAAATATAATGCAGTATCAAGAAGTATTTGACAAAACTACAGTATGGGATATGATAAGTTGAATTCATTGAATAAAAAACTAGGCCAAGTATTCTAGGCTGGAATAAAATGATAGGATAACTTAACCAGTCACTAAGTATTGGAAAAATGCCTTCTGAAATAATCCACTTTAGTCACAGTATTAGATGCAGTACTAGATTAACATATAAGCAAGTACTTAAGACTTCAAAAAGGGAAATAGGATGCACTATAAGACGGAAAAAGTTGATTTCATACAAATTTAAATTATTAAATGAAATTAGTGAAATATATTTTAATATATTAAAATTTTAGCATCTACTATTGAAAGCATTCTAGCTTGTGCCATGTTACTCCTTCAAAACAAACTATTGTGATAACAGATAGGAAGCTAGATAAAATATGAGCACATCAAGATGCTTTTATACACAATTTAGGTGTTATAAGGGGATGTAAGAAAAAAATCTTCAGAAACAAATTTGCAACATGTCTGCACTAAATCTGGTTTGCTAAGGAGGCTTCTCAACACAGTTTCTCTTGGTACAAAAACCCTAAGAGCAGCTTGGACTCAGTGAATCACCTATTCCCATATTATTTTCCACTTTATCTTATTTAACTGACAATGGGGCATTTGTTTAAACAACATATATCAGTTAATTTAGTACAATTTGATTTTTTCGATAAATAAAATAAATTTATTTTAGGATTAATTGTTGTTTTATTATTTTCATTAGTATGTGAAAGGGGTGTCACATAGTATAAATTTAATGAAAGTGCGGAACGTACTTTCAATGGTATTAGGTTTCTTGGATCCCTCAAAGATGCTTCCCATAATATCAATGTCACAGAATGCCATAAATTTTATTCATTAGATAAATCTTGATTGTAAAAAATATGCCTTATAACACAAATATAGCTAAACTTTACACAGCTTAAATTTTTAAAACTGAAAATAAAAATTTACCCGACAACAAATGTAGACTACTTAATTTCTTCAATATTTTTTAATCAAAAAAGTTTCATTCAAAGGATAACAGAAAAAAATGACAAGCAAAATGATTTTAAAGGATGTCAAATAATACTGGCAGAATTATGTTCACTCTATGGATGCACAAATACAAAGTTACAATAATTTCACAATAATATACAATTTGTCTATAGAATATAATGTGTCGAACATTAAATATATTAGAATTTGTTCCAATTGCCATACCATTGTCTTTTTAAGTGAACATGTATTTAAATAAAGCTTTCTAACAATAATTGTGGAAATAAAGTCAGTGCAAAATATTAAATGCCAAGAAGTGTGTTAGGCTAGTCCGTTTAAAACGCTTCAGATACATGTCTATGATTATTATAAGAGGCATATTTTCCATTTTATGGCATGTATATTCATCTTCTTTCGCATATTAAAACCCCATAATTTGTTGGAATATAGCCCTAGTGTTATATATGTATAAATATTAAAAGAGACCCACCTTGCTAAGTTTTCTCCTTCAAGTTGGGGTATCAGAGCCCTAAGACTTGAGAAGCCTGCATTTATACACTGCATACGTCTTCGCTCATTACTGTTTGCTATCTCCCGCCTCATTCTTTTCTCATTTTTCTTGCAAGACCTTAGGAGAGGAAGGCTGGGCAGCTCTGATAGAATTAACATGTAAGAAAAATAAATTTATATATACACCTCATTACATAAAATAATCTAGACAACATACAATATGTTTTCACATTAAAATTTGTAACAATTTTGGCAAGAAAGTACATATGAAGAAATTCTAGCATATTAAAAAACAGAATAGATACTGATTAAGGAAGCAATAGGTTTTATTTTGGACTAATAATTTTATTTTAAAAAAAGTGAAAGTTTCCCGTAAAAAGTGCTTTAAAAATGAAAATTTTGCTGCTCATAATATTAACTGAAATTAGTGAGAATACAATGGCAAACACTATTTGTAATTTTTTATGTTGAGACTTTCTTTACGATTTGTGAATTCATTCACATTATCATATTTGCTTAAGTGCAACTAAATTGAAAGCCATTTCTTTTTATTCCTTGTGCCCATGGTTTTTATTAGTGGGTACTAAGTGTTGACGAAATGTTTAAAAAAAAAACTGGTGACAAAGATTTACAAACACAAAATGAGACATTTATAGCCAGCCTTGTATGTAGTACTACTTTAAAATATGTCAGATATATCAATCTAAAAATATCAAAACCATAATGAACTTCTTGCATTTATACTTTAAATTCACACGGTACAATATTCAAAACTTTGTGTACAAAGACAAATCTATCTAAACCCCCATGAACTATTTTATCTTGTTTTCGAGTCATGAATAGGACTTCCCGTTCCCATCAAATAAATAATTACAACGTGTGCATTTATCTAATCATGTGGTAACTGTACATTAGAATTTAATCTGAAAAATGTGTTCTCTCATAAATGGTATGTAAGTTTTCAGTATTTCTGTAACCCTCATCAGGGTCGGCCTTAGGCCATTGCTCCCAGATTGGGCCTAGCAGGAATATTCTCGCAATTAACATTTAGCATTAATAGTAATGGTTGTTACTGTAAACAAAAATTAGAAGAGGAGCCTAGCATGCACCCGTTAGAATTGGGCCCCGCAAATTCGTGAGGTCAGCCTTGAAGCCTCATTACAGATAGTCAAAAAAACCTAGATCTGTAGGAGTAGGGAAAAAAATATACATTTGACTTTCACCCGTGAACTGTCACTATGACTATGATACAACAGTGGTCGGACAAGGAATTACATAGCATTGCCAGTGTTTTAGTATGGTAACTACTGGTCTTTTTTATATACAAACAAGTCTTGGCTATGTAAAAGCCAGATTTATAATTCTCAAAATTTATAAAATGGCTTTTAAAAAACAACAACTCTTACGACAGTAAACTATATTTTATAATATATATATAGTAAAATATAGTATAATATGAGACAAGACAATCATAATCTCGTGAGCCAGAACTATTAGCAAAATATTTTTACAAGTGGGGTAGATAGAGTATCTTACAAGTAACAAGATATTTAGATTTGATGCAATTAACTTTAGAACTATTTAATATACTATAATCATTCAACTTGGTCTCTTATCGGTGGTCAATATTGACATTCAGTGATTCATTGTGTTTGCGCTGTCATGGTAATGTTAAAATCATTATAGTTTAATAAAATAAACTACAGCCCCTGAAAAGATATCACAAATGTTTAATTGACAAAAATAATTTACACTAGTCTAGTAAGCTGGCAAACATCGGGAAAGTGCATATAAAAAATCAGACTGGCCAAGATCCAAAACTACTATGTTTATAGAGATGCTGGCATCAGCCATCAATGGCGGAGTTGGAGAGCGCAAGGTTTAGCGGAGTGATGAGGTGCTGACGGAGGGCACGTTTCAAGGCAGTCATTAATAGCACTACTTGATACGCAACTTAATAAATGGGAGATTGTTTTAATGAAACATTTTAAATTCTAACTAATATACGTAATGAATGGTAAAAGTTGAAATGCAAACATAACCCTTGTGGCCAAATGAAAATAGATTACCTATTTTTGAAAAGTACGCCTTTTCTGGCCTATACTTAATAAAGTTAATTATATATAATGAATTTTTTATACTAACGTGAATAATTTGATTACATCTTGCTTTCTTTATTTCTACAATATTTAGTGTGCTTTTAAGCATGTATCATGTAAAGGTTTACATATATCACTTAAAAGTAAAATATTCCAATTAAATTTTGGTAAAAACATTGATTAGGTAGGACCAATGTGGGGGTCACCACTTTTAACCCGGCAGTAGATTTTTATAAGCTAATAATCATTTCAGTTATGAGAAATGTGTACTGATTTGGTCAATTCGGACAGAGTAGTTGGGGTTGCAAATTTAAGTGAATAGATACATTTCGACAGGTGTCATGACAATATCAAATCCAAAGGTAATACATAAAACCATAAATAGTATCAGGACCATGCGTTTCTACAATGTTGTAACGTGAAATGCTAGCGTACTACTTTTCTACAACCCTTTAAAGTGCAATTTCCTTTTCTCTGGCTTGTAATTCATTCATGTAACGTCTTCTATCACCACTACGAATTTCCACGAACTTCATGAAATCACCACTTATAAAAGTTTTCTCAGTAATTTGTAATATACGATATTTGTTTACACAGTTTTACTCATGATACCGCAAACCCGTTAAGCAACGCTCGAAGAAGAATGAGTAATAATTGGCGGGAAACAGCTGTTGGTCAATTCAAGACGAACATTTTTTTTATTAACAATTAAATTGAAAAGTAAGTCATGGTTAATAAAATTCAATTATTTTGCAACTAGAATTTTGCGATTTAAAATCATATTTTCTATAAATCATCCTATATTTTCGGTAGAAATGAATAAACTTTATATAGAGAGTTATTTTTACTGCGGTTGTTTTTAAATTCAATGATAATAAGTAGTTCCGTTGGCAAGAGCTACGGGAAAGATAAAATAAACATTCCCCGATCCTACTTGGCAAGTTTCCAGCGTCTATGTATCAAAAGGAGAAATAAATATTGTTTATAATTATTATGCAATTAACAGCATTTAGATGAATAAAAAGAAAAAAAAGTTGTAGGCTTATTTTTTGTTTTTTCTTTCTTTATTTATTCTACATTTTTATGTTGAAATAGCAATAACTTTAAGTCATTCACTAAATTCAAAATGTTATATTCTCATAATCTCTATCAAGGACCCGAGACAGTTGCTGACCAATGGGAGTTGCGGATCGTAAACATTATCATTCAGTTGGTGAGAGTACACTTGTAATTGAATGCCAAAAAGAATGTGACTTATGTTCATTGATTTTATTTTTAATTATTTGGTTTATTTTTATTGACTAAATATTTAAGATTACAGAAATGAGAATATGTGAAGGTATTTTCTTAATAATATAATATTCAATAGCAAGTTATATTGCTATATCATACCACCCTAGTCCAAACGCCTCATATTTTGAACAGAAATTTTGAGCAAATTAGAACTTTGAATCCAACCACTGCTATGGGAATTCGAACGCCCAAGCGTGGTGTTTGTATATGTGTTGCCTGGACTAGGGCATCCGCGGCACGCATAGGTACAACACTGTAGGTGATGCCAGTGGCGGCCCGGAACAAGGGGTGGCGGGGGGGGGGAGTTGGATGGGCAGCCGCCCACATCACAAAAACTTTATGGGAGGAAATTGCCCCCCTTGAATTTCCAATCTGCCCCCGCCCCCCTAAATTTTTAACTTTGTAATTTATTTTAGCTTATAAGTATCATTTCATAATTCATGCAGTTTATTTCTTAAATTTAATATTTGAAAGAATTATAATTAATTTGTTTTACAATCACATTATTGAGGATTGTTGTGGCATATTTTAAAAGTGTTGCCATCTACCGAATGACGGCAAATGTAATTTTAAAGTAAATACAATTATTTATTATCGAATTTCCAGCTGTTGAGGGAATGTTTCACCAGAAATATTTTCAGGCTATCGATGCTGCAATTGGAGCAATACATGAAAGGTTCACTGAAAATGAAGGACAACAGGTTATGAAAAGTATTGAAAAATTAATTGTGTCAGCAACAAATGAACCACAACAGATCAATATGGAACTGGATGAAAACAAATGGCTTCTTGGTTATCCAGAAATCAACTGTGTTCGACATGCAACACAAATAAATATGTTTGTGGTTTTGTTAAAAGCATGGTTGAGGACATCTTATAAAACTTTAAAAAGTTACACAGATTTCAACGTGTGATATCTTCATATGAAAGTTCCAATTGGAAAAACTATGTTTTCAGAGATTTACACATTGCTGCGTATTTATCTCACATGTCCCGGTTTATCTGCAACAGCTGAAAGAACGTTCTCGACTCTCCGCCGTCTAAAAACCTATCTACGTAGGCCTACAATGACTCAAAAACGTCTCAACAATCTGTTTATTCTTTTACATAAGGACAGAATTTGATAACGTTAATCTTACAGAAATTATAAAAGCCTTTATAATTTTGAACGAACATCGCCAAGAATACTTTGGTGCATTGATTTGTAATATTATCCAAAGACTATTGAGACTTTTTAAACAAATCTGCTGTGAATTATAATTTAAACAAATGATACTTACCATGCGACCAAAATATTTGATCACTGAATAGAGTATGAAACTCTAATAAAGTTTGATCTTTTAAGACACAATCATCATTTTAACACTTGGAAAAAATATAAAAAATTGCATTATATTTTCATAAAATTATAACCGTAATATACAATTCTCAAAAATATGTTCGAAATTATTGAATATTAAAATTTAAATATCTTGCTTAATTGTAACTGATCTAAATTTCAGAATGTCATAAATTTTATTTTCTATCTGCAAATGTAATTATTATAAAATACCAGAAATAAATAATACAGGAATGTTTGAAACTGATATTATATGCGTGTGCCTTGAAAAACAAGAGATAGGTCTACTAACTGTTATATTTGTAGTTAGCACATAAAGCTGCAATGTTTACAATGATTAATAATCCTACAGACTGCCAAATTTGCTCACTTTAGCTAAAAATTAAATAGTAACATACCTAACATACCGGCAGTAATGAATCAGTTGACAACGAAGGATTGCTCAATGTTCCACTTTATTTTATTATCTCGATTAAATACTTTTCACCAGAATTACTATATTCTATTATTGAATTAAGGGGGTAAAATATTTGACTTTCGGTCATATTGTGTCTTGCCCCCCTTTTGAATTTTGGCTTGCCCCCCCCTTAAAATATTTCGTTCCGCCGCCATTGAGTAATGCAGTGGTGTAATTAGGACAGGGTGGTGGAGGTCCTTTTTCAAAATTCGAACGCCTTCAAGATCCAAACAACTTGGAAACTAAATATGTTAAACTCCTAAAATACGAATATAACAGTTGAAGGTCCGGCGTGTAATGTCTGTGTTTTTGTTTCAGTTCTTTTTCCCTCGCAACCATGCTATTTTTATACGGGGTTTTTTTTTGGAAAGTGTATATCCCAGTAGAGGTCTTTGTGAGTGGCAGCTGGGTGGGGGGGGGGGCGTCCGACAGGGGCGTTCGCTCTTAGAAAATTTTTTGTTTGTTTCAGGCATGGAGACTCAACACAACTATTGGATTTTCGAATAATTCTCACGGAACTAGTTCGCGTGAAAGGTTCAATGTAATTAGGACCTAATGACAGCCTTTGCCAACAATTTATATGGACAAAAGACTGTATGCTTTTGCGAAAAATTTGCTATTTATTAAAAAATAAAAGGACTTTAATTCAATTTTTTTCGGATGACCTTCTTTCTCGATAACCTCTGGACATAGCCTCTAGAAATATAACCACTAGACATAGCCTCTAGAATAACCTCTGGACATAGCCTCCTAGACATAACCTCTCGACATAACCTCTGGACATAGCCTCTAGAAATATAACCACTGAACATAGCCTCTAGAATAACCTCTGGACATAGCCTCTAGACATAACCTCTCGACATAACCTCTGGACTCTTTCAACTAGAGCTGACGAGAATCACTAAGTCGTGCGAGGTCACAGCGAAATTGGTGTGGCTTAAAACTTAAATGTAATTCAATATTAATAATAATGTACGCCGGCCTCTTCCTACTGACCCACGACACTGCACCCATTCTCATCTGGACAGGTGTGTAAATAAGAGATGGGTGTGAAACAACTCCTCAACTGGCACTAGCATCAGGACGATGTGTCGAGAGACGAGTCACGTGACCTCGATTTAAAAAAAAGGGGGGGGAATCTATTTCGAACTCTGATATAAGCTAGTGACCAGAGTAGTTGTAACAGTAGTAGTTAAAGGGAAGTTATTTAGTAGACAAGCAAGTTCGTTACCTTAATGTAACACGTTCAGCTCGCTTATCGCCAGTAATGATTTTCCACCTGGATCTATTAGTTTAGCTTAGTGTAGATTTAATGTTTAATGATTGTAGAAGTAATAGGTATTTGCGTAGTTATTGAATCCGATGTCTAGTGTCATTCTGTATATATAGAGATTGCTTCAATATGTTATATCTTTGTTATGGGCGATACGTGAACTCATTACTAATAATATATTATGTCTTTGTTATACAGTCGATACATGTAATTCATTATTATTAATATGTTAGGTATTTGTTTTAGAAGGCGATACATGTAATTCAAATTAATATATTAGTCTTTGTTGTGAGGAGTGATAACATTATGGTGATTCATCATTGCATGGTCGGTAAAAAAAAATTCTCGATTCCCGTACATTTCTTAATTTATTTTTTATTTTGTCAAGCAAATCAAGAAAAACTAAACTTTTTGAAAAAATGACCACTTTTAGAGGTCGCTCAAGCAACCCGAAGTTCCACTGTATGAGATAATGCGGCAGTTCTGATGTGTCGCTTGCTTACTTTCGCTATAGTTCAATTTTAGTTCATTTGTAAAATTAAAAAAGTATACGCTGATGTTTGATTTGTGATTATAACTATCATTTTTCATTCAAGTTTGCTGGATAATAAAAGTAGTTTTGGCTAACTACACAAACTATTGAATTGATATGGCATCACATCTGATGGTAATTCAGAAAGTGTATTGACAAGACGTATAACTGAAGTTTGGTTGATTGGACAAACGGATTCTTGTCTGCCTAGCGATGTCTCACTAACCTTGGGTCATGCTATGAAAGATGGTTATATCTCTTTATGTTCTGAAAAGACAATATCCGAAAGCATTAAGGTAACCGTTAACGATCTTCAAAAGAAAAAGCAGTCTAAGACATCAGAAGGCTGCTGTTCATGGTCTACAAGCAAAAGCGAAAGTGAGGATGAAGGTAAAGATGAAGATTTTGAAATTGAGATTCCTGTTCACTACAAGAAGCTTCGGTCAGAGGTTTCAATGCCAGACAAGAAATTTGAAATCAGAATTTCAATTTAGAAGTAAATGCACATTTGGTGTAATTCCTGGGACAGATAATGGAGGAAACTACAGATTATTAAAATGCAGTCACACGTAGACAGATTAGCGGCACTGTAGTTTTAACGGGAAAAGAAATTGAGAAGATTTTAGTTTAGCTGAAATGCCAACAATACAATGAGCTAAGTAATGCAACAATACAGCTGTTAAGACTATGTGAGGTATCTGATGAGATTATTGGTATGTGTTTTGACACAAATCCGTCAACAATGGTGTTACTAAGGGACATGTAAATTGTTATGAAGGAGCTGTTACATTTTGCCTGCAGGCATCATGTGCATGAACTGATCATTGGAGTTGTTTTTTCTCTATGGCTCCACACAAACAGCTAACATTCCACTAATCAATACATTTCAAACATTTTTGGCCTAAGGTTGATCAGCAGCTGTATAGTCCGCTAAAGTTCGAGACTAGATAATCCGTTTATGAACGGAACACAAACACAGTGTTATGTCATTCCTGCAAAACAGTCTGTCAAGTGCCTCAAGTTACATACCACGTGAAGTTTACAGAGGGATGATCAAAACCTGATTGTTGTTATTTGGCGTCAGTGTAAGCAAACAACCAACCGTACTACTTTCATGCCTTAGTCAATTACCATAACATGATTCACTGGACCAACCAAAGAAGTGATATGCTGCTTCAAGATCTACTTGTTTAGATATCGGTTCTCAGCTCACACCTTCGGGGTAAAGATTGTGAAAGAATTCTGCATGTTTGCCACTCACATTTACGTCAAGCTTGGATCTCATGCCCTGTGAGTGAGACGCTCCACACTTAACGAACTATTGTTATTCAAGCAGATCTCGCAAAGATTCTGTCATATACAAAATGTTGTCCTGATGCTGCGAAAAGGAAATTTGAAAACCATTTTGGTATAGTAGTACAGAGGTGCTTTCTCTTGCGTTGTTTTCTGAAAAAGTTTCTGAAGCGATGTTGAAGACTGGCGATGATTGGACGGATCGAGTGTTTAAAGTGAAGAATTGCACTATCTGCATCATTTTGTAGGTACCTCATCACTATCTGCAATGCCTTCAGTCGGTATTGATACCGGCTTCGATGAAGTTGATCCATTATCCTGGGATCAATTGCCGCCATTTGCTGAAGCTAAGTGTATTGTTATTCCTTTAAGGCGTCAATGATGCAGCCGAGCGGTCAGTAACTGATGTCATCATTTAATAAGTCAATCACAAACAGGCTTCAAACGCGAGATTTCTGCAAGTTGTAGAAGACAGAGAGTGTGAAATTTGAAAAAAAAGTACACTGAAGTTATATAAGAAGCGTTGAACTGACGATCATTAGTAATGTGTATTGTTTATGTTTTTAATACAATGTATACATGAATAAACAAGCAGTAAATGTTGCATATCATTATATTTTATGTTATAATAACATTTCAACATGTCCTAATTGCTGTAATTAACGTTTGATGTTGATTTTTAAGAAAATGCTTATTTTAATGTTTATATTATAAGAATTCATGCCATTAAAGAAGATACTATCAACCTCAGTCTCGATGAGCGACCTCTAAAATGTAATTCAATTTCAATGAAATTTTGCATGAAAGTATAAGAATATAAAAGGAAAAATGTAACAATGTAAGAACAATGTAATATTAAATTGCAAATTTCTTTTTTTTTTAATCTGCCTAGTGATACATGTGAATTAAGTCTTAATAAACTGTAGTCTTTAATGTTATATGAGGGCGATACGTTCAACTTAAAATGCCGCAGAAAAAGAGCATAAGTTCCCCAATTTTTTCTCATTTCGTAAATTCATAAAAAAGTCAGACATTGCAAAAAGTAGATTTTTTAAGAATCTATATATATATTTATATATATATATATATATATATATATATATATATATATATATATATATATATATATATATTAAGTGTTTCAAAGGATAATGGTGAAAAAAAAATTAATTCACTTTCGCATACCCCCACAAATGTGAGGTTTCGGGTCACCTAATTTAACACCAAAATAAGCAAAATATACTTTTTTTACAAATTCGGTAATATTTCGCTGTTGTTTTCACTACAAAACTCCACATATATAGCAGAAACTATCAGGCGAAACACGACAACCTCTAGCAGCCATTTTGACTAAGAAATTTAAAAACTATTCCTCGATATGCACTTCAGACTTTTGCTAAACTTATATTAACTTAGATATGTTTATAAGCTGCCTTTTAAATACTTATTTAAAGTCTGATATCATCAACTAAGATGATATCAGACTCAGATGATATCAGACTTGAAAAATGTACAACATCAAAATTGTGTATATGCATTATGTAATACGTTGAGTTCAACTCATCAACTTGGCAAATTTTTTCACATGAATTTTAACTTTTTATACTGCTTAGTGTTTAATATATTTTTTAAAATATAATAATAATAAAATGAAAAATAATGAATATGATATAATGGCATGCAAAAAAATATTTTATTAGTGAAGCGGTATAAGACAATTTTCTCCTTTTAGAGGACAAATGTTGATTTTAATAAAAATATGAGGTGATGGAATTTTTTACTTATTTTTACTGAAATCACCTACCAAAGTTACATAAGATTCAGCATTTAGTTTTAAACAATTTTTCATTGTAGGCCTATATATATATATATATATATATATATGTATATATATATGTATATACCTTGTATATTTCATGTTTTTGCCCTCGGTATCTCTTTACCAGCTTTTAGTTGTCTTAGATAGTGCCTCCCCCCCCGTTAAACACTCCTTTAACCCTACACCCCCATTCCAACAGTTCTTTTTGTTTATAATTTATCATGTTTAACATGACGTATTTAATATCTATATTATATATATATATATATGTATATATATATGTATATATAGTAACTTTTTAAACAACATCGTACAACATAAATTTTATGCACTTGTGTGAGTGGCGTTCAGACAGGTATGCAAAAAAAGCAAAGAACAGTAATACAGGGAATGACACGAAACCAGTTGATACAATTGAATCAATAAACTACTTTTTGGCCACACCTCCACGAGATAGTAATGAACAATTTTGTGTGTACTAGTTCTTTCAGAAATTGAGTCTGTACAAACCTTTCAACCCAACGTCCGTTTGGCGACTTCTTCAGTTTTGGATACCAGCGCTAGTTTGCAGTGGTCCATTCTTGAGCCACAGGATTTGACAGAAGTTCAAAGTTTTATAGTAAGTAGGAAGTGTTACACCTCTGAACATTATTATATATGGCCAGTGCTATTCCTATGTCGTCGGGGGCCCCAGGCAAAGACTTATAGAGTTTTTAGGGGCCCTAATCGAACAAAACATTTAGGGACCTTAATATGATTTAAAGCTAGAATGTGGCCCTTAGGTAGCGGGGGCCCATGTCATCGATTAGTTTAATTATTTATCAGATCGACTATGAATATAGCCATTTAGGTACTTTAAACTAACAAACTTGACGTTATCTGGCTTTAATTGATTGGTTGAATTCATAGGAGGGGGAATTTTTTATATTTTAATCAACTTAATAGTCTATAATAATTGTTAAATAAAATAGAGAGGAAAAAAACATACACTATTGTTCTCTGAAGAAATTTTGTTTGGTTTCATGTAGATTATAAGTGTTCCAGGCAAGAGTATTTATTTTTTTTTAATTCTACAATATCTGTGATTTTCTAAAAAGATATAAAACACAAAACTTTCAAACCTCACATGCGTGGTCAGCTAATGTATTTCATTTATTTTTAAAGACAAGCCAGGGTATTTAAAGTGTCACAGTTATCTATGCCCACGACACAGGGCAGATGCCTTTATGTTACCCTAATGTTATCTATGCCCATGACACAGGGCAGAGGCCTTTATGTTACCCTAATGTTATCTATGCCCATGACACAGGGCAAAGGCCTTTATGTTACCCTAATGTTATCTATGCCCATGACACAGGGCAGAAACCTTTATGTTACCCTAATGTTATCTATGCCCATGACACAGGGCAGATGCCTTTATGTTACCATAATGTTATCTATGCCCATGACACAGGGCAGAAGCCTTTATGTTACCCTAATGTTATCTATGCCCATGACACAGGGCAGAGGCCTTTATGTTACCCTAATGTTATCTATGCCCATGACACAGGGCAAAGGCCTTTATGTTACCCTAATGTTATCTATGCCCATGACACAGGGCAGAGGCCTTTATGTTACCATAATGTTATCTATGCCCATGACACAGGGCAGAGGCCTTTATGTTACCCTAATGTGATCTATGCCCATGACACAGGGCAGAGGCCTTATGTTACCCTAATGTTATCTATGTCCACGACACAGGTCACAGGCCTTTATGTTACCCTAATGTTATCTATGTCCATGACACAGGGCAGAGGCCTTTATGTTACCCTAATGCTATCTATGCCCATGGCACAGGGCAGAGGTTTTTTATGTTACATTGTTACCGGCAGTAACCGTCGATCTGCTAAAAAATAAATTTAAAATATAACAACTTTTATATCAATTTCAGTTGCTCAATAGTTTTTTTAAATATTGAAAGGGAATATTAACAAGAAAATTTCGTTCGCTTCTTCTTATTGGGTGATTTGATCGTCAAGTCAGTGAGCAAAGAAGTTGTCAACTAACACTGAAAATGAAATCATCCTTTTTTTTTTAAATAAACAGGTTGAGTATAGACAAGGTGGCAGCTTGCAGTGGTTGGCATCTCACGTACTGGAACCAACACAGAGAACTTACAACATAACCTCATTAAAACCAGATGTCACGTTCAATGTCAGGCTCCAGGCGGTCATGTCCTGGTCAGGGAGTAGCAAATGGACGGTGGCGGAAACCAGTTTTACAACTTCTGCAACATCGGGTTAGCTCAATATTAAACAAAATTAGCTGTACGACAGGATTTAAAAAAAATGAATTAGTTAGTTTGGAAATTGTGTCTGTACCATTGAAACAAAAATTATGTATAATGTTTTAATTTGAATTTCAATATCACATCAACAGCGGAGCCATCAACTATGACCTACGTTTTTCCTCTGAATAATGTAAAGGTTCAAGAGACCTGGGCTGTGTTAGGATGGGATCCGTTGCCTGGTGAAATAATGACACAGCTGTCTGCTGTCAGCGTCATCTACAGACAGTCCTACAACAGTTACTACACTAACAAGTAAGTATGGGACACATTGTTAGAAATGAAGCAGCGCCCTTCTTTTGGATGGAAAATTCAGGAGACTTCCAAGGGCCTACACTGCCAAAAAAAAAATCCATTGTTCAAGGACCAATGTCTATAATATTTTATGCTATCAGGCAGTGGCGTACCTAGAGGGGGGGGGGCGGTGGGTGCGGTCCGCACCTGGCGGCATTTTTATTACATTTTAGGGGGGAGGGTGGCAAAAATGTATAGATTAAATTGAAATACCTAAATGAGAGGGCGGCAAAATCGTCTTCCGCCCTGGGCGGCCGATACCCACGCTACGCCGCTGCTATCAGGCGTAATAAAACCTGGTGCTCCCCCCGCTCCACCCCCCTTTCACGATATCTCTGAAAGTCTGCACATAGGGCCCAAAATAGACCTATGAACGACTCAGCTGTGAAGTTTATAGACTCTTTTTAAATATGATCATGTCAAGTGGTCACAGGGAACAGGCCGTTTATAATGCTACCCTGTAGTTTTGTCGTTTCGTTTCAGACAAAGTGTACCTTTCAGGAGTCAGTCCCAGGTCCAGTTGACTGGTCTCATGCCGGACACAGCATACACGGCTGAAATTTCTCTGCTTTTATACTCTGGGGTCATCAAGAGTTCAGGTCCCGTCCATTTTGTGACCAAGTCACCTCGTAAGTTGTTGTTTCCCGTTGGTAATTGTCCACCTAAATAAGTCCATCAAATCTTACAGCATTGACCAATGACAACGCTTGTCTTGTTGCACACAAAGTTTTCTGTTGTTCTACTTGCAGGTAATGTGTCATCTGAGCTCCTGGCCGCTGTCATCATTTCCTGTGTCGTGTCGTTCATTGCCAGCGTCATTGTCGTCATGACGTGCTTCATGTGGAGGAAGAGCAAAAAGAAAGGGGACACCACCGGATTTGAAAATAAAACGTTTGGCGTAAGTCGATTCCTTCCCTTTTAAAATCTCTTCCTGAGTTAACGTTGAGTGTCCTGCAGCCTCGTAGCGTGAAAATTCTACAGCAGGGGCCAGGCATTCTACAACAGAGGCCAGGCAATAACTAAGTAGAACAAATAAGCAGAGGGGGGCCAGACAAAACGCAGGGGGCCCGGCCCCCCTTGCCCCCCCCCCGCACGCTACGGGCCTGGTATCCTGGAGTAACATATGAAAACCGACTGGTTAGGTTTGGTGTCGACTGGGCTACTTAAAGCTTAGCTAGCGACACACCGGTCACGAGTTGAATAATCAGTGACTTCAGCAACATCACTCTAGCGCAGGGATTCTGAAACTTTTTGAAAATCGTGCAACATAAAACTTCTCTTAAATGCAGAACTCTAAACTAATACTTACCCCCCCTCCCCTCCCATAAGGAATAATAATTATAAGACATTTTGTTAAAGCAGGGATCGTGAAGCATGGATCTCACTCTGCCTCGCTCCTGCACAAATCACATCACAGACATGTGCACAGATTACGAACCAATGGTGTAGGAAGTTTATTTAAAGTGAAGTTGCGCACATAAATTTAAAAAAAAACAAACAACTTCCTTTTAAAGCTGCACTACCGAAACCCTTTTACCACACGCAGCCTTCGGGTAAATTCGAAAGAGAACCTTCATGAAATCAAGAGAGCATGAAAATAGAAATATTCATGGAATCCAGAGAGCATGAACATAGAAACATTCATGGAATCCAGAGAGCATGAAAATAGAAACATTCATGGAATCCAGAGAACATGAAAATAGAAACATTCATGAAATCAAGAGAGCATGAAAATATAAATATTCATGAAATCAAGAGAGCATGAAAATAGAAACATTCATGAAATCCAGAGAGCATGAAAATAGAAACATTCATGAAATAAAGAGAGCATGAAAATAGAAACATTCATGAAATCAAGAGAGCATGAAAATAGAAACATTCATGAAATCAAGTGAGCATGAAAATAGAAACATTCATGGAATCCAGAGAGCATGAAAATAGAAACATTCATGGAATCAAGAGAGCATAAACATAGAAACATTCATGGAATCCAGAGAGCATGAAAATAGAAACATTCATGGAATCCAGAGAACATGAAAATAAAAACATTCATGAAATCAAGAGAGCATGAAAATATAAACATTCATGAAATCAAGAGAGCTTGAAAATAGAAACATTCATTAAATCAAGAGAGTATGAAAATATAAACATTCATGAAATCAAGAGAGCATGAAAATAGAAACATTCATGGAATCCAGAGAACATGAAATTAGAAAAATTCATGAAATCAAGAGAGCATGAAAATATAAACATTCATGAAATCAAGAGAGCTTGAAAATAGAAACATTCATGAAATCAAGAGAGTATGAAAATAGAAACATTCATGGAATCCAGAGAACATGAAAATAAAAACATTCATGAAATCAAGAGAGCATGAAAATATAAACATTCATGAAATCAAGAGAGCTTGAAAATAGAAACATTCATCAAATCAAGAGAGTATGAAAATATAAACATTCATGAAATCAAGAGAGCATGAAAATAGAAATATTCATGAAATCCAGAGAGCATGAAAATAGAAACATTCATGAAATCAAGAGAGCATGAAAATAGAAACATTCATGAAATCAAGAGAGCATGAAAATAGAAACATTCATGAAATCAAGAGAGCATGAAAATAGAAACATTCATGGAATCAAGAGAGCATGAACATAGAAACATTCATGGAATCCAGAGAGCATGAAAATAGAAACATTCATGGAATCCAGAGAACATGAAATTAGAAAAATTCATGAAATCAAGAGAGCATGAAAATATAAACATTCATGAAATCAAGAGAGCTTGAAAATAGAAACATTCATGAAATCAAGAGAGTATGAAAATAGAAACATTCATGAAATCAAGAGAGCATGAAAATATAAACATTCATGAAATCAAGAGAGCATGAAAATAGAAGCATTCATGAAATCAAGAGAGCATGAAAATAGAAACATTCATGAAATCAAGAGAGCATGAAAATAGAAACATTCATGAAATCAAGAGAGCATGAAAATAGAAACATTCATGAAATCAAGAGAGCATGAAAATAGAAACATTCATGGAATCCAGAGAGCATGAAAATAGAAACATTCATGGAATCCAGAGAGCATGAAAATAGAAACATTCATGGAAAAAAGAAAGCAAGAATATTTATTGAGGGGAAATAAAACCTACTTGCAAACTGTTGACTTTTTGAAAATCTGCTATAGCCTACATTTCTCATTTACATTTATAGTTGAATATTTCACTTTAAGCATAACCTTTGGAGTGACTTTAAACTCAAAACACACCACTGCGTTTTCTTTGTTCCTACGCGTCATGCGTCAGTCGTATGAAAACCGTGTGACGTCACGAACCAATCTTTAAGAGCGACCGGCGCGTCGCAGACATACGGGTTGAAATGCACGGCTGTAGTGTCACGTGGGGGCATTGTATGAGGCTTAATAACACGCTGCCCTAATCTTTCTTTATTTTGAGATCCCCTGAATCACTTATGGCTCGAAATAAGAAAGTGTAATAGAGCAGATGCTGGGACCCATTTTCTTTTATTAGATTGCAGACTTGAAGTCATGGGCGTATTCATGGGGGGGGGCAAGGGGGGCATTTGCCCCCCCCCCACATTTGGAAAAAATGTCATATAAGAGGGGGGCATTTGCTCCCCCCCCCTTACATTTAAAAAAAAATGTCATAAAGTTGTTATTTGCCCCCCCCCTTGGAAAATTTTTGCCCCCCCCTTGGAAAAATTCCTAGCGACGCCCATGCTTGCAGTACATATAAACACTCCATAGCCGCGGTTCTCAAAATGTGAGACGTGGGGGTCGCGGATGAATTTCAGGTGGGTCGAAACACAATATAAATTTATTCAAAGGATCGAAAATCTAAATAGCTCTGTTATAACTCTATTTCTCTATATGTTACAGCTCCATTTCTCTATATGTTACAGCTCTATTTCTCCATATGTTACAGCTCCATTTCTCTATGTGTTACTAGCTACAAGTTTGTTTATTTCTAAATGAAAATCTAAACATAAAATTTAATAGCGCTTTTATTCTCTTTCAATTTTTCGCAGTATTTGCTTCTCAGGTGGGTTACGACTCCGCGACCAAGTTTTCGTAATTAAATCAGTTAATACATGTTTTCTAAAAAAAAATTTCCTTGGTTCTCACCGAAGATCGAACCAGGCACCTCCAGGGTCGACAGTGGAACACTTTACCACACGACCATCCGTTCACTCAAAATTAACCTGCATGAGTTTTGCTTATACTCCACTGTTCTACACGAAATTAAAAGTTTTGTGCTTATCAATACATTTCATTTAATTAACTTCTCTCTTTATCAAAAACAGATTCCTCTAGAAAACAACAACGAAGGATCCCCAATTTGTCTTCCAACAATGAACGCTCACACATCTATCACGACAACAGTCATCCCAACGTCTCAGGACTCATCCACAGTAAACTTGGCAACTGCCAGCTCCTCTCCAGTGAACCCGGCCTCGAACTAACACGGCCTTCAGAAAACAAACTAGACAGCTCATTGACCCCCCCCCATCCCCCCCCCTCACAGTATTAAACAAATGTTGGTATTGTTTACTCCCCACTGACATAATAATTACAAGCCAATAGCATGTCAGACTTTGTCCACGTGACTTTTGAATGAGTAACAGTCAAACAACAGGTCAGGCGATTTCTTCAAGAATTACACAACCACCAAGTGATTTTAAAGGAAATGTCAGACATGAATAGTTTGGACACGATGTGTCTGAATCGATTTAAATTGATTCTTCCATCTGATACGAACTTTAAAAAAATCAATTCACCGCTCAGGGCCGTTTATTTGAAGTAGATTTTTGTAGACACGCCACCCCCTCTTCCCCTCAGGTAAAGATTTGGGATATTTGGGGGGACCCTATGCAAAAGTACTTGTCACCATTAGGCACCACATTTGATTGGATGTTTCACTGACAGGGGGGCCCTCGGAATTGGGGGGCCCCGAGAAATAGCCTAGTTTGCCTACCCATAAGAATGGCTCTGACCTTCTATCAAAATTATTTTCCCATCTTAAAAAAAACAAAAAAACTTTTGGCATTTCGTTTTGGAATCAAAGTAATAATTTTATTATATATACAAGGATTAAATGTAATACCGATGTTGTGTCCAGAATGTGTTTTCTTGTTATAAAGTACTTATGTCATGGAACATTTTTGTCATTCAAATGTCAAATGAGTAACTTCGTATTCAGTTGAAATGTGCGCGGCACGTTTACATTGACTCATCATTCCATTTTGACATCATAAAGATATCATAAACAAGGTCATTATTATTTTTATTAACATAACAAAGATCACCTAATACCTTAATGGAGATTATTTAATATTATAATCCAGGTCACAAATTTAATAAAACAATATAATAATCAAGCTACCTTTATTATTATGTTTAGAAAAAGGTCTCGAAAATTATTTTTGTTTCAACAACTGGAATGTCTTATTGGAAATTTCAGTAAGATTTACTATTTTTTTTTATTTATTTTTTTAATTTTTCTTCTGTTACTTAAAACGGCTCGACAGGCTCTTTCCGTTATACTAAAAATGACTTATAGAACTATTTCAATTAAAATAGAATTTAAAAATTCATACGATCTCATATGAAAAGAGTTAAATTTAACCACACGGCTGTATTGAGTTTAGCATGACTGACGTTACCTTTGAAGATGTTAACAATGCACAAAGGAGATCAGAAATATTGAACGGAACTTCAGTTTTGTGGTTTTTCAGAAAACTTTATAATGTTATTTGGTGTTGTTGGTTTTATTAATTAATTAATGACCTAAAGGAACTGTGTTAATTTTAGACTTAACGGCCTTGTTTCTTTTTTTTTAAGCATATTATTGTACATATAATTGCTGAATGCTGTTTTGTTTTTTTTTTGTACTTTTTTATATGTTTTGTAGTATTTTTTTTATATGGATCTGAACAAAGCTATGTATATATATATATATATATATATATATATATATATATATATATATATATATATATATATACATTATAATAATTTCGCTTTTTTTGTAACTTCTTTATATAATTGGTGGTTGCGATTACTTTAGTGATAGGAGCGTCTTTAACAGAGTGTCCTAGGCGGTCTATATCTGGCGGTCCTGCCCTGCTCACGGTAGCCACTCTCACAGATTCTGGAAATTAACACGGGGTTCCCACCATACTAAACCGTGTTGATGGGTGTAAAGAGAAACACTGAGAAAATTTCCAACAACCAGTCTTTTAAATTTAGAAAAGTCATTTATAAATGTTTATCGATTGATGTCGGTTTCATTTATTACGCCATGGTTGTGTCGAATCACTTTTAAAATAAAGTAAATTATAATGATTTTACTTCTACCGCTAGCAACAGTATAGATTCGCATATAAATTATAACTTGAAACATAATTTATAAACATTAGATTATAATGAACTCTTTCTATTTAAAAAAAAAATAGCTCCAAATTTTCATATTTTATACTAGAAACATAATTGTAGGTAACAAGTATTATATAAATTGTCATCTTTGAAATGGAAGTTATGGAAATAAACCACAAAAATGATCCCACACACACATAAACACAAATGATAGGTGGGTGGGGGTTCTAACAGGGTTTGCAGCCCAATTATTTACTTTATTCTGATTATTTGGGATGACCGATTGGCCGGGTGCTGTATGTCAAAAATGTGAAATAAGGGAGACCAGCACAGATTTTTTTAAAAGCACTCGGCCTTCTTCAGAGGGGTACTTAGGGTGGGGTAAAGGGGGTCCAAATTCAATAGTCCCCCGGGCCCCTGCTTTAGGGGGCCCCCCACAAATTTTTTTTACATTAAATATTATGTACATTGTCTCATGTCATGGTGTCGAATGTCAAAATGCAGGGGCACCCAAAGAGGCCAAGCCCCCGGGCCCCCAAAATTCTTAGGTTCGGCACTGGCCTTCTTTGAAAAACGAGCCATACATTAAAATGAGTTTTAAGATCATTTACTCGCCAAATGTATTAACTGTCTCTAGTACTGACCAAGTCTTCTATTTAGCATTCTTTCTGTCTTTCTTTCTTTCTTTCTTTCTGTCTTTCCTGTAAGTCCCTTAACTTTGATTGTAAAAAACAAAAAAATGTATCATTTTATACATTTTTTTTTACTGCTTTAAATGTATTTCGGATTTATTTGTACATAATTTTTGTTCAAATGAAATTATTATAACTGCTGACTAATATTATCATGTTGATATTACTGCTATAATATATAATATCGTTAAATAAATGATTTTTTTTTTAAAAACACATGAAAACTTTTTTTGTTTGCGTATTTTTATTGATTATCTTGAGATACTATTTATTTTTATTCAAATAAATCATCAATGCACAAATGGAGTAATAGCATTGAATATCTAATGTGAAATATTAGATCTAACATTATTTACCCTGTTTAGAATAAGACAATTAATACTGCTTGTCTAAATTTCGAAACAGATTTATCTTCTTTAGAATTTTCTTTTAAGAAGAAAGGAACACCTCCTCATTGAATTATTATTTCACTTCATTCTTTTTTTTTCTCCCATCTCAAACTTTTCAGCGAACAAACAAACCGGAAATCTTTCGAATTGTTTATTTTGATATTTTCTCTGACAGACACACATGCACGCACGCACATAAACACACACACACACACAAGCACAAAAGCACGCACACACATACACACAAACACACACACATACACACAAGAACAATTTTCGATAATATAATTATCTAGCACTATGTGTCATAAGTATAAGCAGGATTAACCAAAAAAATCCAAATTATTTAAACATTCAGTTTTTTTCAGTGTCCTTTCTATGAATCTGTATAGCCGAAGCTGCAGTGGCATATGCGGAGGCACCACAGGGTACAAATGTGTACTGTAGTCGTTAAATAGCTTGAGCCCGTAATCTGCATCGGCAGGACGCATTAGTTAGACCATACAACCATATGCACCAACTAGTCAAGCAGACCTACAAACCATTAAGGCAGTGGTAGCGTGAAATGGCCGTTCGATGTAAGGGGGGGGGTAGGGTTGGTGATAGGGAAGTAAACGCAGCTGGGCATCGTGCTAGCCCACAAAATCGTCAATATACTATTCTTCATCGGGGCACAATGGGGCCATTAGGGGCTTAAGGGAACGTATACCATTAAAGATCTCTATTTTCCTTCTAAGACTCCATTTTATTAAACACGTTTTTTTTTTAAAATCAGGCCTGATACTGAAAAGTCCAGAAAGAGGAAACCAGATAGTCTAAAGTCTACTTCCGTAGCTCTCAAACATTTAAGGTCAACCACAGACTAAGAAACCTGTTCGGTTTAGCACCGACTAAGAAACCTGTTCGGTTTAGCACCGACTAAGAAACCTGTTCGGTTTAGCACAGACTAAGAAACCTGTTCGGTTTAGCACCGACTAAGAAACCTGTTCGGTTTAGCACCGACTAAGAAACCTGTTCGGTTTAGCACCGAGTAAGAAACCTGTTCGGTTTAGCACCGACTAAGAAACCTGTTCGGTTTAGCACCGACTAAGAAACCTGTTCGGTTTAGCACCGAGTAAGAAACCTGTTCGGTTTAGCACCGACTAAGAAAACCTGTTCGGTTTAGCACCGACTAAGAAAACCTGTTCGGTTTAGCACCGACTAAGAAAACCTGTTCGGTTTAGCACCGACTAAGAAACCTGTTCGGTTTAGCACCGACTAAGAAACCTGTTCGGTTTAGCACCGACTAAGAAACCTGTTCGGTTTCGCGAAACCTTCCTGTAATGAAAAGGAAAAAAAAACAATAACAGTAAGGAAAGTTACTATTAATTCTACATATTCTCTATTAAATAACATACAATTATCTTTGGGTACCCACAATTTGAGAACACCTGGTCTAATGTATTTCTGCCCACATCCTTGTCAGTTTTTCTCCTTCAGTTTTCAACTACAATAAATTTTTTTTTTTTGTATTTAATAATCCCAACCACAACACCAACAACTGCGGACATTAGTCACGTGATAAGTCCAGACCGATTAAATAATAATAAAAATAACCTCAGCGTATGATTGAGGGCCAGGCCGTGCATTGATTTCATTGGTCGCTCACCGGCCTGTCTCTGTCTCATCTATCCCAGGATCTGCCAGGACGATGAGAAGATTTTTTCTTTCTGTTGTATTCGGTTCCCAAAAGACCAGAGGTAATCATGAGAAATTTGAACACCCGGAATACTTGGTTACAGAATGTATGGTATCGTTAGGGAGGATCGGTCACAGAATATATGGTATCGATGAGGAGAATCGGTCACAGAATTATGGTATCGTTAGGGAGGATCGGTCACAGAATGTATTTCATTGGTGGGGAGATTCGGTCACATAATTATGGTATCGATAGGGATGACTTTTTGAAATCTCTAACTGTATATTCCGTAATATCGAAGGAGTATGGTATCGATGTTGATTTTTAAAAAAAAAGAAAATCATTCAAGTCTGTTCTATGGTCATTTACATGGTCATAGATTTCATTGAATAATTCCCAAGGGAAAATATGTAAAAGCGGGTAAAGATCTTAAGACTTAGGAGAGAGCTATATTGTCTTAATACAGAAATCAATATTCTATAATGAAATAGCAATAATGTCAATGTCAATCGCTCTCTAACTAAAACGAGACGATTACTTTAGCTCAACCAGGATATGCACAATAAATGTCAACAATTCCGTTTACATTTTTTAAGTTTTAAGTTCAGCGCCACCACGTGCAGTTGGCTCCATCAGTTCACTTACTTCCAGATCCACCGGCTTATGTGCAGTTGGCTCCAACAGTTCACTTACTTTCAGTTCCACCGGCTTATGTGCAGTTGGCTCCAACAGTTCACTTACTTTCAGTTCCACCGGCTTAGGTGCAGTTGGCTCCAACAGTTCATTTAAATTCACTTACTTTTAGCAACTTCACTTTCATCGGCTCCATCATGTCACTTGCATTTAGTCACACTATATGGACTCATTTAGGGGTGTGCCGGAATCCGGTCCGGAATCCGGTTCCGCCGGATTTTGCACTATCCGGTGAAATCCGGTTCTGCAGGATTTACATGTATCCGGAATAACCGGATTCCGGAATCCGGAATATACCGGTTTTGGAATTTGCCAGATTTTGTGACTCACCGGATCATAATCTGAAATAAAAGTAATTCTCTTTCCCAAATTCCACACGATCACGGTACATTAATCGATTGTTTCGAGCGTTGAGCTTGTTTAATGTTTTGAACATACCAGAGGCTAGAGTCAGCACCGCTAATAGTGGCCAATCGGCCCAATCCCATACATGATAGTGCGGGGATGAGTAATTATTATTCGTGACGTCATCTTAACCGCAATCACCAATGACGTTGTAACAGAAATAATAGGCAACTATACTGCCCAAGCGCCTGGCCACCAGCCCGCCACCTTCATAACAAAATAAATAACAGAAATGAATGGTTTTTGATAAATTCAACATTTAAGTTATTTCGATTTCTCTGAGAGATGGAAAAGATGTCTTCTTTGTTATTAAATTAAAATGCATCACCCACGAGATTTCCTGTTGAAAAAATAGTTCAAATATGAATATTAAATATTGTAAAATGAAAAATAGAATATTTTTCCATTCTGAAATTTCCGTGAAGAAACACTAATTCTCTAACACTAATTAATATAACAAGTCACTGAGTTGGTAATCTAACCCTAACCCTAACGTAACGTCTTCCATTAAAAGCAATTCCTTCCCAATTTTTTTATTTTTTAATTCTATTTTATAATAAAGGTTATTATAATTCTATTTAAACAAGGAATTAAAAGTCAAATATGCTTTAAAAAAATTTACCGTAATTTTAATTCATATTTTGATTTATATTATCGTTCACTCAATTGTTAAAAATGCGTATCATTTTTGAGTAAAAATTAACATTACGTTAGCGGTCTAGTATAAATTTAAAGGTCTTTGGTGATCTCTATGTCACCAAGCCATCTTCGGCGATTCTCGCTTGCGCTATGATCTGTGCTCTTTGGTTTAAACCAGTGCTTCTCAAACTTTCTGAAGTCACGGCCCCCTTGGAACGCCAATCAATATGTCACGGCCCCCCTATTTTTGGTTTAGATTGCTTAAATTTATAATTTTAAACTTCTATATGCAAACTTTTACTAGTCAATACATGCTTTTTCTAATGTTAACAATGAAAGAGTGAAAGGATGCAACATATAAAATAAGATAAACTAGATTTTATTTTAAACATATATTAATACTATTTACATACAATACATTAGGTTAATTATATTTTATGTGTCACATTTTTCGAAATTCCACGGCCCCCCCCCTCCGGACAGTCCACGGCCCCCTAGGGGGCCGCGGCCCACCACTTTGAGAAGCACTGGTTTAAACGACGGTATGACGTAGCCGCGGCCCGCGGCGCTCAGCTGTGATTGTGTGGCATCACTGGAATGTGTACATTATTTGGCTGTGGACTTGGAGTAACTTAACACTGTTAACAAACTAATAGTCATTAGTTAGTTATCAACATCTTATTCTTACTTCTTTAGGCTTGAATAATGGCTTTGTCAAATGCCAATTGAATTCATTAAAATTTGTATTTCAATTTTCAAACTTGTAAAGTACAGAAATACAGAATTATTGTTCTCAAATCTCAATTCAATTCAATCTTGTTATTTGTTTTTTTCCAATTAATTATCCATTTCAATACACATCATAAACTATGAACATTTGAACAATAACAATAAGCAATAAGCATCCATCATCCAATGAGCCAATGACAAGACGAGATGAACTCAGATGATGAGTCTGACTTTCTCCTCAGATTCAAAACAATTAGTGCACTACAATAGTTAAAAATTACACTGCCAAGTGGCAAGTGCCAAAGTAATGAAAGTAATAGACTAATAGTAAAGTTGTTTTCCTTTGACCTTGCAGCGAGTTAGAACTTAACAGCGAGTTTAGTTACATATGGATAATAACTTATTATCAATCTGCGTTATATTCTGATTTCAGTGATTTCTGAATAATTTCTATTTTCTAATTTATTTCAAAGTTCTTCACTTCCAACTTCCAATCAGCCAATGTCCTTTAGCCATTTCTGTTCAGAAGGCATCCAATTCCTCAGATTTACCGGTATCTGCAAAGTACCAAAATCCGGAATAATAATCCGGTACCGGATCCGGCGGGTTTCGCATAAGAAAATCCGGATCTGGATCCGGTTGGGAAAAACGGATCCGGCACACCTCTAGACTCATTACCTCACTCACAGATGAACCCATTATCTCACTTACATAAGGACTCATTACCTCACTTACAGATGGACAGATTACGTCACTTACATATGGACAGATTACGTCACTTACATATGGACCCATTACCACACTTAATGTGGAATCATTACCTCACTTTATGGACTCATTATTTCACTTACGGATGGACCCATTATCTCACTTACAGATGTACTTATTATCTCACTTACAGATGGACCCATTATCTCACTTACAGATGTACCTATTATCTCACTTACAGATGGACCCATTATCTCACTTACATATGGACCCATTATCTCACATATGGACCCATTATCTCACTTACAGATGTACCTATTATCTCACTTACAGATGGACCCATTATGACCATATATGTACGACTGTGTAGTAAGAGAGACTGACCCTGCTCTGGGCTAGGCGATAATAGTTTTTTTTTTAGAATCTACAATAAATGTAACTGGGGAAGTATGTTCCTTTTTTTTTTGTACTGTGAATTCAACCGACTCAAATACACATCTTCTACTTAGTAATCTACAGATTCACTTTGACTTAGAATATGTCTTCTTCGCTCAGCTAGTCAAGTACACACATCGAGACACTGTGATGAAATGTGTATCACAGTTTTACAGAGAACAGTGGTACCTAATATCTACAGTGATTGATAACATCGCTTGTCTTAAATCAATTTATTTGCACATGATTTGGCCCTCACTGAAGTGGAGTCTTCACTTTGCTTGTCAACGACACATTGCAATAAATAAATATGTAATGCGTAAAAAAAAAGTTCCCTTAGCCCTAAAGGGCCATCGGGGCAGATGAAAAGCAGAATTCACCTGTTTCTATAACCTCGGCATATGAAGGGGTTGTGTGGTTAGCACAACGCCCAGCTGCCTTTACTTCCCCAACTTAAGTCAGGTACCCATTTAAAGCTGGGTGGATATGTGGGACGACTTTGCACCAAATAACACCTGAAAAAATTCCACGGTTCGAACCCAGGACTCTCAGGTCGACAGTCGAGTATCTATACCACTCGGCCATCCGTCCCATATAATGCGTAAACGACACTATAAATATTGGTAATAGGACGGGGCATCTCCTAGGGCAGGCTCTCTCTCTCTCTCTCTCTCTCTCTCTATCTATCTATCTATCTATCTATCTATCTATCTATCTATCTATCTATCTATCTATCTATCTATCTATCTATATATCTATCTATCTATCATATATCTATTGGTCTTTATTTAAACTGACAATAACGGCAGATAAAGCAGAAAGATTTAAATAGATACCTCATTAGCATATAACTATATGTGGTGTAATATAATGAGGGTGAAATCATAAAATGTAATTATATATGATGTAATATGATGAGAGTAAAATCAAAAAGGTATTATATGTTATGTTATACGATAAGAGTAAAATCATAAACTGTAATTATTATATGTTATGTAATATGATGAAAGTAGAATCATAAAGTGTAATTATATGTGTTGTTATATGATAAGAATGAAAAAGGGGAAGTTATTATTAAATTATTTCTAAACATCTATAAAGGTCCTGGGTGGTATCGATCGCGTACTTTATCTTTTCCTAGACGCCAAGTATCGATGTCTTGTAATCTTATTTTTCACCGTTTCCTCGCGTCACGCCAAATCTCGATGAATTCTACTCTAGACACAGTTGGGAAAAATAGAAGCTGGAATCGATATAACCCGTTTATTAAAGGTCCTTACGGCTCTTGGTGGAAGATTCTTTGATTAACAATACTGGACTGGATTGGTTTTGATTTCGAAAACGTCAATTTCAAATTCGTAAGTTTTTATTTTATGAGCACGACAATTTTTTATTACGTTTAAAAAAAAACAAACAACATTTGAAACATTTAACCAACAAAGAACCTAATTATATATTGATAATATGAACGTAAGTAAATAAGTAACATCGATTATATAGAAAACAAGTGACGTTTTTTATCTATCCATTTTTTTTTCAGAATTTTATTCGCGCGACTAGAAACAAAACAAAACAAAAATCGACGCTTGCACAAAGGGGATTAAACAATAAACAATAACGAATATCTAACAATACGAACAAGTTTTATACTTATATATGTTGAAACAAATTAAATGTAACTTAGGTCTGTGATTTTTGGAAATAAATGATTCAATTAAGATACATTAAAATAGTTCAGGTGCATTGGCAGATAAAAATAATTGACTTATTAAACAAAAAAAAAATATTAATTATAATTCTGAAATAATAACTAAATATTGTTTACTTAACAAGAATATATTCTTTGAAAACGTATTTTTGTGTTTATTTCAGTTGAAGGCCAGATTGGCCAACTAATTAAATTAATGTGGTAACGTGGAAAGAACATTGTAGTTCTGCTGACAAAAAACTTATACGTACAAAGTAATTTAAAAAGATACATAAAACATACATGTAGGCCTAATTATTCATCAAAGGGAAATAATAATGAGCAACTGTAACGTTTGAATACAGAGGCATATATTAAAGAAAAAAAAATTAAAAAAATAATAATTTTAAGAAAAAAAAATAAAATAAAAAATATCAAACAACTTATTATTTTTTTTTTAAATACAATTCTTCTAGCTCGTCATTTCAATAGGCGTATGCAATACATCATGCACATTTACAGAAGCATTTCATCTCCTTTATTACTTATAAGTCTGACGAATTATATATTAATAATAACGTTACATGTACACAGGCATACAGTGAAATGGACACATGCATCCAGTTTGGGATCAGCTTTGTACTGATATCATTTATATATGTCAGTGTCAGTGGCACCAAAGTTGTTGACCAAGAGGGACAGTCCGGCTTGGACCACTGCTACTGTTTGCGCAAAGTGGCCGCCGGCCTACGAAGTCCGGTGGCTGCAGTCTTCTTTCAGGACGACGGAAAGGAGACAATTCTGGTGGTGGAGCAACGCGGCCTTGTCCACAAGCTGACCACAGCTGGTGACCTGGTCGGCACCTTTATGGACATCCGGGACCGCGTGGTGACTTCCCAGCAGAATGGGGACAGTCGGGGCCTGTTGTCCATCGTCCTTGATCCGCTATACGACCACAGGAAGAAAGTTTACGCTTACTATATAAGGTATTGTTTCGTAGATCTGTGAATTAAATTTTTGATGTATTTATAATGAAACGGATTATGTTTTAAAACCCCCAGATGATGTGAGACTTTACAATATATGTTTGAATAGTTTACCTAATTGTGTATCAGCATTTCAATTTGCGCACTGATTCCTCCCATAATTTCTTTTTTTAACATTTGAGTCTATGGGGATTGGGGGGGGGGAGTGTGTAGATTTTATTCGGGGAACCAGAAAAGCCCTTTTAATATCAGACCAATATAGAATTATGTTCATGAAATATTCAGCTCATATCAGACCAATATAGAATTATGTTCATGAAATGTTCAGCTCATATCAGACCAATATAGAATTATGTTCATGAAATGTTCAGCTCATATCAGACCAATATAGAATTATGTTCATGAAATGTTCAGCTCATATCAGACCAATATAGAATTATGTTCATGAAATGTTCAGCTCATATCAGACCAATATAGAATTATGTTCATGAAATGTTCAGCTCATATCAGACCAATATAGAATTATGTTCATGAAATGTTCAGCTCATATCAGACCAATATAGAATTATGTTCATGAAATGTTCAGCTCATATCAGACCAATATAGAATTATGTTCATGAAATGTTCAGCTCATATCAGACCAATATAGAATTATGTTCATGAAATGTTCAGCTCATATCAGACCAATATAGAATTATGTTCATGAAATGTTCAGCTCATATCAGACCAATATAGAATTATGTTCATGAAATGTTCAGCTCATATCAGACCAATATAGAATTATGTTCATGAAATGTTCAGCTCATATCAGCTCAACATGTAGCTATTTATGTACAATCATGAGCTTACGCATATAGCTATGCACATAATTATTACAAGTCAATATTGAGCTATGCACTTGACATGATCGGCTCATACATACAACTATGTACACAACACTTCAAATCACACATGCAGGCCAACAAAATATTTCAATTGGAACATCGCACGGTGCACTCGGGTCATTAGGCAATACGGAAATGAAAGATTTCGTTTTTATGCAGCAATAATTTTTCATGTGAAACAATTCTACTTCAAGCGTCATAATTTTTGTGAACTGTGCACCAAATATCGAACCCCCCCCCCTCCCCCATTTTCAATCAACAACCAACTCTATGTTCGTTGTGGCTTGTGATAAAGAGCTAGAACGAAGTGGAGTTAGTTAATTGAAGCGATAGTATAGCCAAAGGTCGAGATAAACAGAATCAAGACGGATGCCATGAAACTAATCTTCATCGTTAATTGCTCACTCATCCCTCCCACCATCACCACACTCCACACCGCTTAAAGCGACTCAATCTATCAGTGCCGGATCTAGTTGAACGTAAGCCCTTGAAATAATGCGAGAGAGAGAGAGAGAGAGAGAGAGAGAGAGAGAGAGAGAGAGATAATGGATATCACCGATAAACACAGCGAGTACCAATGATGGATGAGTAATCTGGCTACAAAAAAGAAACTCATGCATGCGTGCGATGTGTTTGATCTGTGATCTGCATTATGTTGATTCTCTTCAAGGAGAACAATACGTTATTAGAGCAGCTACTGATATAAGGGAGGGGTGGTAAAGGGCTCGACTGTCGACCTGAGGGTCCCTGGTTCGATCTTCGGTGAGGACCAATGGATACTTCAGGTCTTGGCTTAAGTCCCCGCTATATCTCTCGTGGTGCCTCTTTGGCCATTACACTATCGGCTATGGTGGGGATGCAAGACGGGCATTGAAAAAAAAAACAACTTCCCATTAGTGGTTTATAAAATCTAGAAGATTTCATCTCATCCTTACAGGGGCTTCACACACATAAATAACAAGGGATATTATCATGTGTTTTGAGACAGTTACTGAATTATTCGAGCTAGCGACTCAATGGCTGATGTTGTACTGGCAATGGGTTCGAATTCCAGCGATAACCGTTTCGTTTAAACCCCGTGATGCCTCCTCGGGCATCGACGCCTCTGCTGCGGGCGGGGAATTAAATGAAGGTAAACAATCCTAGTGGGGGCTACCATTAGTTCGATAAATAATCACGTGATATACTCTCGTCCTTCATTCCACTCATTGAATCCCTTGTCAAGTTTGAAGTTTATTTTTTCCTTTTACTCTCTAACCTTTATAATATTTAAATGATAGCCACCCCCCCCTTTAAAAAAAAAAAAAAAAAGATATGCATTGCAATTCTAAGTAGGCTAATTAATATCTTTGTTTTTTTTAGATTCCTTAAGTTTAAAGATATTGCATGCTGTTTAGAATATATCTGCACATATTTGGAGTGTTTTTTTGTATAGAATTATTCATTCATACGACAGACCGCGGTAATATATTAAGGAAATTATAACTACAGAATATCACACAACTCTATGCAAAAATAATAAATCTTAATATCCAAATGTTTTTTTCACAATGTTCTATCAATCAGAAGGGTTTAGAACAGGGTTTGTTAAAAACATGTGTGTCCTTTAATAATTAATGGATTGAATAATTTGTTTATACAAATAAACGGTGTATTTTTTTTCGACATTATATTTGCTGTTTTACTGCAACGTAATAAATTATTCGGATCGACTCCTCGCCCACTCCCCCCCCCCCCCCACAAACCTAATAACGTTACTAGTTTGTCATTTTCTCAGTTAGTATGATATGACGTGTTGCTTGAGGTCAACATGATCTGGTAAACATCTTCTGGATAAAGAAACGGATATGCATTGCGCCATCAATCATCTGGAAGAAACAAGTTTCTCGTAAACAATGGAGATCACAAACTTAGGAAATCACAAACTGAGTTTGAGGGAAAAAAAGGTGACATGCAACTGAAATTGAATTCAATTCAAAGATATCAACACTTTTTAAACTCGAACTGACCTGTACCAGAATAAACAAATGAATAGAAGCAGACGACAATGAAACTATCCAGGATACAAAAGATAACTTAAAAACTGAACTTTTACTTCGCTATTCTAGAAACGGCAATACAATCGGTTGAAGAAAGGTTCATTATCATTCATCAGTTTCCCCTAGACAATTTTTTTTGTTACTGGGGGAACTTTATACTAAAGTGAGTTGGACTCACAGCAATCCAGTGAATTCCAGAGGCGGATTTAACGGCAGGCCCACCGGGTGCGTTCTCAGTGCCGCGAATAGCCAGGGTACAAACCAAGGCCCAACTTTATACACACAAGTGGGAACCAACCGACCTTAGTTTGGGCATCTGGCCTCTTGACAAGAATCTCACTGTCACAGGCGCTCCATTCTTATAATCATAATGGCAATGAAATCTTGCCGGATTAGCTGAGTAGCAGAAGTAGATAATACTATGTGTCAAGGTCATCTGTAGGCCCCACGTATAGAACAGAAAATGTTAAGTTTCTAAGTCTTTTTTTTTGTTAACCATCTAACATTATTAACAGTGGCTATACGTCACCGCTTAACCCACTTCTGGATGAGAGTCAGACTTTGGGACTCGACAGCTCTGATAAATTTAATTCTGAGCATTTTTTTAAACCATTATTTCACAGGAAGTACGAGAAAGAAGATTATGCATACGTCAGCATGTTTAATGTTGAAAGTGGCCAGGTAAACCCTAAATCTGAGAAATTTCTGCTCAGAATCTACCAACCTTTTAATGGCGGTAACGGAGGACCGGTAAGATTAATAAAATAAAAACCCGGTGAGAAATGTATGTTTGTTGTTAATTTCATTGAACACTTTTTTTCCCGTAAAATGTAATAATTTTTTAGAGCATTTTCGAAAAAAAATGCTCTATTGTCCCCCCCGTTTGTCTGTCTGTCTGTCTGTCCGTCATCACCCTAGATCTCAACAACCATAAGTCCTAGACTCATGATGTATATATCATTTTGTAGGTCTTGGCCTGTCAAGAAATGACTTTTCTCCATTTCGCGATCTGACCTCTGAGGGCCGTAAAAGGGGGGCTTATAAAGTAGCCTTTTTTACTATATAAGCTATATTAATAAAAGAGCGTCCTATATCTCATTAACCATAAGTCCTAGACCCATGATGTATATATCATTTTGTAGGTCTTGACCTGCCATGTGTACATCAAAAGTTCATTTCGCGATAAGATCTCTCAGGGCCGGGCTTCAGGTCTCCTAAGGGGCTTATATATTATATATAGATTATAAGCTAGTGGTTTCAATGGTTGTCATAGCCGGGGTGGTGGTGGTAGGGGATAAGCTCCCACTGCCTATAAAATGCTCCCCTCATGGCGTGCGTCTCATATAGCCTCTGACAGCTAAGTCCAGCTCCTGGCCTGCTCGTGTGGCTTATTTCAAGCCCGGCGAAACTGCTTCTACTGACAGGAGAAGGGGCAAAGGCGGCCACTGGCGCCTCAAAACCAGCCGCTTCGGGCAGTTGGGGCTCGTCAGCCTGGGAGGGCAACCCATCTAGGGGAAGGAAAACCCTGATTTCAAACCGCTGCTGCCTTGCAGGCTAACCCAACCATGGGAAAGGCTTCGGGAGTCAACCCCGAGGAAAAATCAGGAGCCGGGGTCCCTAAGACGGATGTACACCATTCATGATGTCCTTCCGGCAACTTCTGCAGCCAAGTCGTCTCCAAGCGTGGTGCTTTGCACCCCCTTGGGCCCCGTCGACAAAGCCGAGAGGGAGGCCCTGTTGTCTGGGCAGTGCAAGGCCTCCACAAACTTCGCCCAGGCCTGCGCTCTGGAGACGTTACTCCAGTCTCGCCTCACGGCGAGACTTCGCACAAACAAGAAGACAGCAGTCTACGGGTTATAAGTCCTTGCTCAATTGGCGTAGAGCTGGACGCCACGGGCTGTCTTCAATGGTGGGAGGGGTCCCTCGTAGTCCCACTGGTCAACTACCGCCCGTCTTAAGCCGGGCAGCCCCGGCCAATAAGGTGTTGACCTGCCACGGCCTGCCTGCTCCAGTGGGTGCCTGGAGCTTAGAGCGCAGCTCAACAGGCAGATCGTTACCACATGCACCAGGAAGACATTCAAAGATAAAGACGGAGTCTCCAGCTCTCCGCATTGCAAGCTGGAACGTGCGCACTATGCGCACTGGACTGACAGATGACTTACAGAAAATCGATGACTTCCGCAAGACCGCCAGTCATCGATCTTGAGCTGCACACAGACTAAACATCGATGTGGCAGCCTTACAAGAAACGCGCCTCCCAGAGACTGGATCTTTGAGGAAGCACACTATACGTTATTTGGCAGGGAAAGACGTCGGGAATCTAGAGGACACGGAGTCGGCTTCACCATAAAGAACACCTGCTTCAATGATTGAACCTCCTTCCCACGGCACAGAGAGAATCCTTACCCTCCGTCTATTCACAGCATCTGGTACCGCCAACCTCCTCTGCATCCTATGCACCAACCATGTCAAGCCAGCACGGAGACTAAAGATCAGTTCTATGAGTTATTAAACAGCGCAATTGCCGCAGTCCTGCTCAGCCGGAACACCTCTACCTTCTGGGGGATTTTAACGCTCGTGTTGGTTCTGACCATACACTCTTGGTCAAGTGTGCTGGTCACCATGGCATGGAAAATGAACGAAAACGGCCAGAGATTACTCGAACTACTGCTATCACGGCCTATGCGTGACAAACACCTACTTTCAGAACAAGACATGTCACAAGGCGTCCTGGAGACATCCAAGATCAAATCATTGGCACCAGTTGGACCTGATCATCACCAGGCGCGACTCTCTGAATAACGTTCGTAACACCAGAGCCTACCATAGCGCTGATTGCGATACAGACCACTCCTCATTGCCTCCAAGATAAAACTGCGCCCCAAGAGACTCCATCACTCCAAAAGAAATACCAGCCAAAAATCAACACTAGTCAAACCACCAACCAAGCCAAAAACCAGGAGTTCATAGCAGGCTGGGGGAACTGGCAAGCTGCTAACAAAGAGTCGAATGCAGAAGATGCGTGGAATCCGCTCGGAACACTATCTACAGAGCTGCTGCTCTGACGTATGGTACAAAGGAACACAAGAATACCGACTGGTTTGAGGCAAACGCTGTTGAACTAGAGCCCGTCATTGATGCCAAGAGAAAAGCACTGATAAGCTACAAACGCGACCCAAGTAAGCACAATCTTCTGGAGCTGAAGGCTGCTCGGAGAAAGGCCCAGCAGACTGCCCGTAGCTGCGCAAATGACTACTGGCTTCAACTGGCATATTGCATCCAGCAAGCGTCGGAGACTGGCAACATAAGGAGGATGTATGAGGGCATCAAGCAAGCAACTGGCAAATCATCAAAGAAGGCTGCACCCTTGAAATCCAAATCAGGGGATATCATCACTGACAAAAGCAAGCAAATGGGCAGGTGGGTGGAACACTATCTAGAGTTGTACTCCAGTGAAAACTCTGTCACACAGAGAGCATTGGACGATACAGAAGACTTGACCGTCCTGAAGGAGCTGGATGCTGAACCTACCATGGATGAACTCAGTAAAGCCATTGATGCCCTGAACAGTGGTAAATCGCCGGGTGAGGATGGCATCCCGCCTGAAATCATCAAATGCGGAAAACCTGCCCTATTAGAGCCACTCCATGAGCTCCTCTGCCTATGTTGGAAGGAAGGCAGAGTTCCACAAGACATGCGCAACGCCAAGATAGTCACTCTGTACATGAATAAGGGGTATCGCAGTGACTGTAATAACTACAGGGGTATTTCATTGCTGAGCATTGTAGGCAAAGCCTTTGCACGCGTGGTCCTCAACCGTCTTCAGGTTCTCGCAAACCGCGTGTACCCCGAATCACAATGCGGCTTCCGACAAGAGAGATCCACTGTCGACATGATATTCTCAGTGCGTCAGCTCCAGGAGAAGTGCAGAGAAGCAGCAGATGCCGCTGTACATCGCCTTCATCGACCTAACCAAGGCGTTTGACTTAGTAAGCAGAAGCGGCCTGTTCCTGTTACTGAAGAAGATCGGATGTCCACCTCAGTTGCTCAACATTATAACCTCCTTTCATGATAATATGCAGGGAGTCGTTAGTTACAATGGGGACAATTCAGAATCCTTCACAATAAAAAGCGGAGTCAAACAGGGCTGTGTTCTAGCGCCTACACTATTTTGCATATTTTCTCTATGATGCTGAGTTTTGCATTTAAAGACTCTACAGAAGGTGTCTACCTACATACCAGAAGTGATGGGAAGCTGCTGAACATGGCCCGCCTAAGAACAAAAACCAAGATCCGCACTATCCTTATCAGAGACATGCTGTTCGCTGATGACGCAGCCCTGACAGCACACACAGAGGAACACCTACAGCTCCTGATGGATCGCTTAGCTCAAGCATGCATAGAATTCGGACTGACCATCAGTATCAAGAAAACCAACATCATGGGTCAAGGCATCCCAGCTCCACCCTCAATCACTATCGACAACGAAGTTCTGGAGGTCACCGACAAATTCACATATTTGGGCTCCACCATCACCAGCAGTCTGTCCCTGGATGACGAGATCGACAAAAGGCTTGCCAAAGCAACCAGTGTCATGGCCAGACTAAGCAAACGAGTATGGACTAACAAACATTTGACACTGAACACCAAGCTCCAGGTATACCAAGCATGTATTCTCAGCACTCTTTTATATGGCAGCGAAACCTGGACTACCTATACCAAACAGGAAAATCGACTCGAGAGCTTCCACCTCCGCTGTCTCCGTCGCATCCTTGGCATCAGATGGCAGGACAAAATCACCAACACTGCCGTACTCAAACAAGCCAGCTTACTGAGCATGCATCTCCTTCTGTGCCAAAGACGTCTACGCTGGCTGGGTCATGTGCATCGAATGCAAGATGGACGCATACCAAAGGACATCCTATATGGAGAGCTCGCCACCGGGCATCGCCCCGCTGGTCGCCCGCAACTGCGATTCAAGGATGTCTGCAAACGCGACCTCAAACTGACCGGCATCAGCCTCGACAGTTGGGAACAGCTCGCCGACGACCGGAGTGGGTGGCGTCAGGATGTCCACAAAGGCATCCTTAATGGTGAACAAGTAAGGAACCAACAGCAGGAGTCCAAAAGACAGAGAAGGAAGACCGCACGACAGAAACAGGCCCTCGGTCCCCCACCCAGCTTCACTTGTGGCCACTGCGGAAGAGTCTGCCAGTCCAGGATCGGTCTGCTGAGTCACTCAAGAACCTGCTATCAAAAAAAAAAAAAACAAAAAAAAAAACGACTAGATGACTAACCAGAGCGCTACCATCATCTTTCGAGATGGACGGTTTGCCTACTACTATAAGCTAAACAAAGGGGCGAAATCATTATTTATGTTTGTAACAGTTATTCAACAGGACTTACTTCCCTTACTTTTATAGAACCCATAATCAATGACAACTTTGCAGCACAGCTCAATCAACCAAAAGTCATCATTTGTTGGGACTTCAATCAAGATTTCAAAGAGCCCGGGGCAGAAATTGAAAATTTCTTCGAAACAAACTTAAACATTTAACTACTTTCACCAAGATTGGCAACAACAATTTATCAAACAACAATTGACGGAGTTTTCGGACGATTAAATAACTACAATTTAGAATGTTTCAATTATGAGTCCTATTTCAGTGACCACAAACCACTTGTAGTTAGATTTAAGAGAAAATTTTTTTTTCACATATAAAGAAACGTCTTTTTAATATCTTTTTTTAGATATATGCATTACACAGTTGAATTTATAAACATTTCCAAAATTGACAAATATTTACTGAAATATAGCATACGTACTGATACATACACGAAAATGCGCTAACACGTCCTGTGTCCAGTATGGAACAGGCTTAAATTGCTTGTTTTAACAAGGTTTACATTTTCACCAGCTTGACTAAATTAGTAGCTTATGGTGAACCAAATGTTGAATTTGTAATTTGGTGTGCGTTAAGTCGGTTTTTTTTCTTATTTGACAAATGAAACATTTACTGCATATCCTGCAAAGATAAAATAAAAAGTCAACGAAGTGTTATTATTAATTTTCCTAAATTCCTTATTTATAAAAATGTGAGTAATTTGCAAACCAATAACGACAGCAACATCCCATTTCATTTTTTAACTGGTTAGAATAAGTAACACTAGTATAATGTCCCAGACTTGATTCAAAATGAGAAAGATCAGAATTGACCAATGCTTAATTAGCATAGATTGGCCTAAATTTCCGACGGACAGTTTCAAATAGGTTGGGCTCATAAAAAATGTGTTAAGTGTTTGTGTGTTTGAGTGTTTCAGTATCTCTTCCTTTGGTTGTAAGCCATCGTGGATATGTGCAAGTCTGTAATACTGTGCAACAGAAACAGTGAATTATAGTGTTGTATATACCAAATATATTCTTGCCAAATATGTAAACAATCACTCATACTGTATGTATAACGAGTCAATGAGCGTGTATTATTTCTCCATTTCCAGATGTTCTTTGGCGACGATGGCTACCTGTACATTGTGACAGGGGACGGGGGAGAGCAGGACGACCCAAAGGGCAACGCCCAGAACAAGTAATTACCGACGTTACATTTATAATCAGGGGCAGGCCTATTGTTTTATAGGGTGGGATCAGAACATTGAAGGGGTCCCCATGGTCCCCGGCCATCTACGCCCAACTGTTTTAAAAAGTGTGGACACAAAAAAATTGCAACTACCCCCTAGCCCGGGGCCACCTTTGGCTCGGAGCTTCGATTGTGAACGATCGGCCTAAAGCCATTCATTTAAAAAATCCTTTCAAACATTCAGATATTTTTTACCCTATTACGATGAAAATTTTCCCCCTAACTCTATCTCAAAAAGTCAAGTATTATATGAATTGACAATCCAAAAAAATCGAGCCTATAACAAGTAAAAGTATAACATGTATTTTAAACAATAACATTTAGTATTATGTGGTCTAGCATATGGCGATTCACTGTTCTGTTTTGTCTCTTTTTTACTTACGTCACACTGGGCTGGTTGTGACATGGCATGATATCTCATACAATAACGATATGTGGACTGGCATGCCATTTTGTCATGTCATAAATGTCTGCTACGTCAGTTGTGATGACACTAAGATGCCACATCTTGAAATGAACGTATGATAGGTTGAGCTACATACACATTGTTTGCTGCCTGTCCTGTTGTCAGTCACCTCATTTAGTAACATGGTACTGCAGCAAGCACCAAACTATACATCCAGTAATGAACAATATACCGTAGCAAGCAGTGAGTTAAACATCCAGTAATGAACATTGAATATACATGAACTTTAATCCCAGTAAAGTATACAAGTAAATGTTCCTTACATTCACTTTTGTAAAACAGTATGCACTTTACATCAACTGATGTATTTCAGTACTGTATTAAAGAAAGAAGTAAGTAAGAAAAAGTTAAACTTTATAAGACGTACATCACCTCAGTGTATAAGACGTAATCTCAGTATATAAGACGTACATCTCTCAGTGTATAAGACGTACATCTCTCAGTGTATAAGACGTACATCTCTCAGTGTATAAGACGTACATCTCAGTGTATAAGACGTACATCTCAGTGTATAAGACGTACATCTCTCAGTGTATAAGACGTACATCTCAGTGTATAAGACGTACATCTCTCAGTGTATAAGACGTACATCTCTTAGTGTATAAGACGTACATCTCTCAGTGTATAAGACGTACATCTCTCAGTGTATAAGACGTACATCTCAGTGTATAAGACGTACATGTTTCAGTGTATAAGACGTACATATCTCAGTGTATAAGACGTACATCTCTCAGTGTATAAGACGTACATCTCAGTGTATAAGAAGTACATCTTTCAGTGTATAAGACGTACATATCTCAGTGTATAAGACGTACATCTCTCAGTGTATAAGACGTACATCTCTCAGTGTATAAGACGTACATCTCTCTGTGTATAAGACTTACATCTCAATGTATAAGACGTACATCTCTCGATGTATAAGACGTACATCTCAAGTGTATAAGACGTACATCCCCTCAGTGTATAAGACGTAAATCCCTCAGTATATAAGACGTAAATCCCTCAGTGTATAAGACGTAATACTCTCAGTGTATCTACCCAGTATTATATTATTACTTTAACTAGTGAAGCATTATGGCTTTAGCAGAAGTTGGGGGAGGGGGAGGGGTCTTACGCGTGTGTCAAATGTCAGGCTGAAAGTCGTTAGTGTAGTCTGTATATCGACTATCATAGCACATGTTGCATGGATCCCCACTCAGGTGATGTATTTAGAGATGGTTAAGTCAAAATCCGTTGCTGAGTAGAGTCAAACCTTTTTATGAACATGTAAAATAATTAGCAATATATCATTTTTTTTTTAAAAATATAGCACACTAAAATAAATATATCAAATTATCATAACAATGACATATCATCAATACATTGAAACGCTTACATCAAGATGTCACTTAATCATCAAGATATCATTAATTTTTTTTTTCAAAAAGACACATTCTCACCAGATTCTCAAAAAAAAAAAAAAACAAAAAAAAAAACAAACCCAAATCGACACTACATCATCAAATTTGACAATATTATCAAAGCGACGCAATAGCTTCAAAATGTCACACTGTTATCAAATCGACCCTACATCATCAAATTTGACAATGTTATCAAAGCGACGCAATAGCTTCAAAATGTCACACTGTTATCAAATCGACCCTACGTCATCAAATTTGACAATATTATCAAAGCGACGCAATAGCTTCAAAATGTCACAGTGTTATCGAATTGACACTACATCATCAAAATTATATTCTCACAAAAATATCACACTATCTTCCTGTCAGGAATTCATTTTACGGAAAGGTTCTAAGGATCGATGTGATCAGCGGTCAGCAGGACTTCACCGAGAAAGAATCCGGTGTGGCTAAACTTTACGCCGTTCCAAAGACGAACCCGTTCATGAATGACCCCATCGCCAGACCTGAACTTTACGCCCTGGGCGTAAGGAACATGTGGGGGTGCAGCCAGGACTCAGTGCACAAGAAAGGTTTTATGTTTCTTATCATTACGTGGTAGCCGGTTGTTGTTTCTAGTGTTATGGGCATTTATCAAGGTGGCCAGCTGCGACTCGTGATGCCGGCAGTTGAGGTTGTCCGGTTAGTTTAGTACGGAATCAGCACTTCCCCTATCATTTCTTAACTCAAGTGTATTGGATTGGCTATGGAGTGAAGTTTGTTTTACTGTATAAAATACTATCACGTGGCAATTATAATTGACGACAATCTTGGTCATCCTAGGCATATTATAATTTAGATTATTCCCATGTACTCGATCTCAGATTTTGACTGTGTAATTATTTTATGGGCAGTGTCCTACTCAATGTGTGAGTTGTTGCCCAAAACCTGTTTCACAGCCAGATATTTATTTGCTCTGATATAAAAGGTTTTAATTTTCCTTATAATATATGCGGTTTAAGATGTGAAGCGAAATTTTGTGGGAAATACATTTTAGCAGGAAATGGTAAATATAGGATTACTGAGCAAAAACATGTGTGCGCTCTATTGTAATGTGTATGCGCGCAATGGGCAAGTTGTGTGTTCAAACACAGCCTGAGTTATCCTTCGTTAAAACAGTGCTTTGTGAAAGATTCTTTTTTGTTGCAATCTTTATTAAAAATATATTTTTCCAAGAGCCAGTAAAATATTTAAGTTGGAACTATTTGTTATTCTTATTTCCAACATTTTTGTATTTCAATTTTAATAAATGTATTTTTTTTAGTTTAATTAATTCATAGTTTTTGCTGAGTGGTTCTTAAATTTTTAGTTTAAATTCATAGTTTTTGATGTATTGTTTATAATAATTTTGTAATACTTCAATGAATCTTTCTTTACTTTGTTTTACTTTTTATCTCAATTGGAAATTGTGAAATGTCTGAAGTGAATGAAAGTTGTTTGTACCTAACCGTAGGAGCCAGTCAAATAAATTCTAGTTTTCATTTTGGCCAGGCACGGGACGCATCTTCTGCGCTGAGACAGGAACCAATAAGTTTGACGAGATAAATTTGATACAAAGTGGCATGAATTACGGCTGGAACGTCAGGCAAGGAACAGCATGTCAGATGTCAAATACAGCAGATTGTCGCCCGCTCGGTAATTGTCATGTGTTTGAGTCTAAGTTGACGTGAGTGACCTTTGTGATAGAATCACTACGTTGTGTGCATACATGTGTACATCACTTTGTGATAGAATCACTACGTTGTGTGCATACATGTGTACATCACATTTTACTACAAGAGTACAATGTAACACGTCAAAACAATGCTTTTCAAAATAGCAAAATTAGGTTTAGAAAAGGAGAAGCGGGTAGGGAGAGATTGAATACTATAAAGTGGATTTAAAAAGTGGAATTCGAAAAACCCTCACACACAAAAAAAAAAACAAGCAATTAAGCCTGTTCCATTCTGGACATAGGACGTGTTAGCGCATTTTCGTGTTATGATTCAGTACGTTTGTTAGCTTTCAGTAAATATTTGTAAATTTTGGAAATGTTTATACATTCAATTGTGTAATGCATATATCTGTAAAAAAATATTATAAAGAGGTTTCTTTATATTTGAAAAAAAAATTATTTTCTCTTAAATCTAACTACAAGTGGTTTGTAGTTACTGAAATAGGACTCATAATTGAAAACATTCGAAATTGTAGTCATTTAATCGTCCGAAAACTCCGTCAATTGTTGCATAGCTCTGATACTTTCAATTACTATTTCATTTGATGAGTTTCTTAATAAATCTTGGTGAAACTACGTGCTGCAGTATTTCGCACCAAATGAATGGGTTATTGAACGTACAAGGTGTAGAATGGGGCCATATATATAATATATAAGCCCCTTAGGAGCCCTGAAGCCCGGCCCTCAGAGGTCCTATCGCGAAATGAACTTTTGATGTACACATGGCAGGCCAAGACCTACAAAATGATATATGCATCATGGGTCTAGGACTTATGGTTGCTGAGATATAGGGCGCTCCTTTATTAATATAGCTAATATAGTAAAAAACGGTACTTTATAAGCCCCGTTTTACGGCCCTCAGAGGTCAGATCGCGAAATAAACTTTTGCTGCACACATGGCAGGCCAAGACCTACAAAATGATATATACAACATGGGTCTAGGACTTATGGTTGTTGAGATCTAGGGTGATGACGGACAGACAGACAGACAGACAGACAAAACAGGGACAATAGAGCATTTTTTTTTCTTTTTTTTTCGAAAATGCTCTAAAAAAGGAAACTGTTCACGAATTAATATAAAAATAATTTGAGGGAAAACTCCTGAACGATTTTTACTTACCTTCATTTCTCCGTCTCTCTATTTCCATTCTGTCTATCTGTCTGCAGCTCATTTAGGGGCTCCAAAATCCAGTTTTCGTTTGTCAGTCAGGTTAACTTCGCACAGCACGCACCGAGTCTTTTCAAGACCGAATTTTGTAAAGAAAAAGTTCGTCATAAACATTGGGGTTTTACATTTATCGTTATTGTAGTATATCACTGTGATTTTCACACAATGGTTATCGACCCAAATTTATTCATCCACTTCATTACAAGTTTTGTCGTTGGAGGGAGGGAGGCAGGACCGGGAATCAGGCACATTGCAATGGACAGGTTTCCCCATTCCTCTCTGTCAGCTGGTCGTCAGTAGAGTCGCTGCATGTTAGCCTGTCCAACCCGTAATGTCGGCAAGGCAGTTATTGCTGTGACCATTTCTCATTCCTTCTCCTTCCATGAGACGCTGCATTATAGTTGTGCATAGGGTATCGACCACAGAATATAAATCATACAGAATAGGCATCTGCGATTTCATCGATTTTTTTTTCTGATCGCCGACATTGAAGTCAGTATGACTAATAATGTTTTTTTTTTTTTGCTGTACATAACTGGACCATTGTTTTATCGAGCATCCCCTCATTACCTTCTTCAAAGTCACTGAAAAAAATGGCATTTATTTCATTGCACCATATGTCGGAAGTGTTTCTTTATCATACAACTTCTATTGAATATAAATATTTAGGTGCTACACTATTGTCTATCAATATCTAGGTCCTACTCTATTGTCTATCAATATTTAGGTGCTACACTATTGTCTATCAATATTTAGGTGCTACACTATTGTCTATCAATATTTAGGTGCTACACTATTAGAAAGCCAATGATATTAGCTGCGACCTTTTTTTTTTAATATAGTGATTGAGGACTTTTTTTGAATAGCGATGCTCTGTCAGTTTAATACATATTGTGTAGTATAGACTCATCATCATCACCATCATCATCATGTTGTTGTCGGTGGACCACGCTAGAACCATTCATAGATAATGGGAGGGCCCAAGGCAATCTAAAATTATATAAGTGATGCCAAGCACATGCAGGAGATGGCCCTTGGGGCGCCGATTTGTTGTCCATATTAGGTTCAAGAGAACCAGTGGAACGTAGATTTTATATTTTAAGTGGATGTTAATGCTTTTCATGCATTTTATTTTTACTTTGCTTGTGTAGCCATTTTGATTTTGGGTACAGTATTTTCTATTTTGTATACATGTTTTTTTTTATTTTGTGAGGGCCGAGTCATTGTCGCCTAATAGCACTTTAGCAGGGCGGGACTTCGGGCGCCTTATTTGTGTCAGGGCAACACATTAGACCCTTTCGTAGATCGGGTGGGCCCATGACAATATGATAGATTGTTTGTTAGAGGCGATTCGGTGGTGGCCATTCGTTCTGTCTTATTAGGCAATTTGTTGTACACTAAAGGCGGCGCAATCATTACTTAGAAGTTAAAAGATCGTTTCGCTAAGGCCCTTCGGATCGTATGATTAGGTGGATGACGGGTTTGATGCTTGTAGTCATCGACGGCCCTTGCTAACAGTTATTGAGTCCTATTGTTCTCACAAACCCGAGTGTTACCTCATCCCTTGGCAAAGTTGAAGTCGTTTACTGCTAAGGCCATTTGATCGTACGATTAGGTGGATGACGGGTTTGATGTTTAGTCATCTTGACGCATCCTTGCGGATGAGTGATTGCTTTTGTTTGAACTAGGAGTGTCCGTAAGTCCCAACCTAAGGTGTCAACGATTGTCTTATTTTGACAGGTCGCGAATTGACGATATTGGTAGTATTACGCTGTAGTACATATTGTCTATTTAACGTCAACCGGGTATCTGTTTGATAGGCCGGATATATTCAGGAATTCAGATATTAGGATTTCAAGTTAATTTACATTTGCACATTCACAGGTCAGAGAAGAGGAGGCTTACTCGGCCAACTAAGAGTGAGTGAATGCTATTTGAATGAAATTATGTAATTAACATATGTTAATGAGATTTTATGATTTTGATTCATGTTCTTATACATATTGTTTTAGGAATTTGATTTTGTTTGGGCCGTCTTAGTAACTAAGAGAGGCGCCAGTATTCATATTTGTATTAGATGCAATGGGATTTTTGTAAGTGAGGTACGCATAACACTGGTTTACATAAAAAAACTGCAAGCAAAACATTATGAATTTCTGAAAGCTTATTAAAAATGATAAATTTTGATGTACTTATTTCTTTTGTATCACGTCAGGTTTTGAGAAAACCACAAATTTGTGTTTACAAATTTTATGCTTATCATAAGCAGATGACGTCATCACTTTATGTTTGAACACAAGTTTAATTGAATATTTTATTGCTGTTGTTTATGTGTTTAAGATTATATTTGATTAGCTGATTTTAAATTTTAAAAATTTCACACCAAGACATTGTACGAATTCAGCAGACAGTTTTTGTTATGTTTGTGAACGATTTTGCACAATGGCTGAGAAGAAGAAAATATCAAATTTAACAAAGAAATATTATCATGCATACTTTGGATGTAAACTGGGAGACCAGGACAAAACATGGGCGCCTCATGTTATTTGTAAACTCTGTGAAGTAACTCTTGGCAAGTGGTTTAAAGGTAAAGTGAAAAGTATGCCATTTGGTGTGCCCATGATTTGGCGTGAGCCTTCGAATCATGTGACGGACTGCTATTTTTGCATGACGAATGTTGTAGGATTCAACAAAAAAGCAGACACATGATTCTATATCCTAATGTACCGTCAGCCTTGAGGCCTGTAGAACATTGCGAAGACATTCCTGTGCCTACACCTCCTACTCAGCTGGATGATTTTGAAAGTGATGACAGCTCAAGTTCTGAAGACAGTAGTGATGTTCTTGATCCTGATTTTAAAGAAGATGTCACACCAAAACTTTTTACTCAGGAAGATCTTGATGATCTAGTTAGAGATCTAAACCTTCCAAGTCATCAGCTGAACTGCTTGCATCCCGCTTACAAGAACGAAACCTCTCACTCCTGATACTAGCGTAAGTGTGTACAGATGTCGAGAGACAGAATTTGTACAGTTTTTTCAAGTAAGCAAGAATTGTTATATTGTAATAATATTGAAGGCCTTGTCACATCTATGGGAATTGCTTACGATGCTAATCAGTGGAGATTGTTTATTGATTCCTCAAAGCGCAGTATGAAAGCAGTTCTTCTATTTAATGGAAATAAAATATCACTTCCAGTGGCACACTCAGTAACATTAAAAGAAACGTATGAAAACATGAAACTGTTGCTCAGTTCGTTGAATTATGACCAGCACAAGTGGTTGATATGTGGAGATTTGAAGGTCATAGCCATCATATTGGGACTCCAAGGAGGGTATTCAAAATTTCCATGTTTTGTGCCTCTGGGATAGCAGAGCAGACTCTGAGCATTATACCAAAAAAGTGTGGCCAGCGAGAGAAGAATTCACCCAGGAAGCCACAGTGTAAAGTTAAAGCCTTTGGTGGAAGCACATCGAGTTCTCCTTCCACCGCTGCATATAAAATTGGGGTTAATGAAAGCTTTTGTCAAGAATATGAACCATACTGGCTCTGGGTTTCAATACTTGGCAGAAAAATCCCCATTTAAGTGAAGCGAAATTGACTGCAGGTATCTTTGTTGGACCGCAGATCAGAGAAGTAATGACTGATGAGGAATTTTCATGTAAATTGGCCACAGTTGAGCTACAAGCCTGGAATGCCTTCAAAGATGTTGTCAACAATTTTTTAGGAAACTTTAAATCCGACAATTACAAAAGTCTTGTTGAGAACATGATAGCCAAATTTCAGGCTTTGGGTTGCCGCATGAGTGTAAAGTTGCACTTTTTGGACTCCCATGTAGACTACTTTCCTGAAAATCTTGGTGCGTACAGTGAAGAGCAGGGTGAAAGATTCCATCAAGACATTTGTGCAATGGAGAGTCGATACCAAGGTCGATGGAACGCGAATATGATGGCCGACTATTGCTGGTCATTAAAACGCCACAACCTGGCGCTGCTCATAAGCGCAAATCACTTAAAAGACAATTCGTACAGTAGAAGACAATAAATTAAAATAAATCTGCTTTTTTTTAATAATTTTGTATATATCAATAGTTTTCATGACCGAAGTACATTTTGTTGTTGGTTTAATTGACTTTTTTCTACATTAATAAATGTCAAACTGCAAAAAATCCTGACGTGATACAAAAATTTGGATTACATATTTGGAATCAGCATAAGTTGCATAAGAAACACTTATTTGCATATCAGCAGTTTTCACAAAATGAAAATTTGTAAACCAGTGTAATTATATTGTTACCCCTTAGACAATTGATCTGAGGCCAACCCCTTCATACCCTGGTAAATTAACGTCAGGTTGAATACAGGAAGAATGTCTTCTTGGGATGGAGGTAATGCTACAAATTGTATTTAAGGCATCATCCCGCGTTCAACACCCACCCCTTTTCTTCCCGGGCAACACCCACCCCTTTTTCTTCCCGGGTTATATCAACCCCACCCCCTTTTATCTCTAACCCAATCTCCTCAGTGGCACGCCCGTTGGAACACTAAACCAATGACTCCGTGACGGTGGACATGCTCCCGCCGCACATCCATCTCCCCCCCATGAGATGAATTCCAGGACCAAGCCAGGCTAAATGATAACAGAACGTTGCGCCTTATCATATGGCGCCGTTGGTCGGGATACCTGGACCTGAAACCAATGACTCGTGACGGTGACACGTCTCCGCCGCACATCCATCTTTCCCCCATGAGATTAATTCCTCGACCAGGTTAAAATGATAACAGAACGTTGCGCCTTATCATATGGCACGACGTTGATGAATGTTTTCAGAGTATGTTCCAATGATATAAAAGGAGATGAGTTTCAGTAAACGGGGAGCAGGCAGCCCCTTGCGGGGACTGACTGGCACATTCCCCCCACTCGCTGAGGGGTCCACGTCATACGAGTCTGTTTTAGACTCCCGACTCTAAAATTCCTTTAGAGTTATTTGCATACTCTATGATTTGCATATTGTAAACTTAGCGGCCCAGCTATGTTTATGTGTATCTGCTTTGAATAAAGTCTATGTTGTTAACGCACCCGACTTGAGTCGTTCTGTATTTATTCGACACGTGGCTGCTTGCAAATATAAATTATTGACCTCACGTATCTGTTCAGAAACTAGATTACCCACAGACAAGAAGTCTTTTCTGCCACTAATGGTCTGCTGGAGCTGTTGCTACCAAAGCTATTTAGTAAAGGATATTGTAGAATATATGCTGCACTTGAAGAATTACAAAATGACACAAAGCAGCAAGCCACTACATGGCCGAAGCAGTGTCTCAGCAAAAAATGTGTCTGCTTGAAACCTCTTTTAATTGCTATTATTTGGAACCCATTTAAAGCTGGGTGGACTTGTGGGACGACTTTGAAACAACTTTGACCTGGAAAAATTCCCCATGGTTCTCACCGAGGATCGAAACAGGGACTCCCAGCTCGGACAGTCGAGTATATACACCACTCGGCCATCCGTCCCACTAGAATGTTGAGAACGCGCAGAATATTGAGGCAACGCAGGAATTTGAGGGCAGCAATAAACATTGAGACAATGTTAACTGATACCCAGGTTTTTTTCAACTGAATCCTGCAGAGAAGAGGTACTCAACGACTGAACAGGAGGATTTTGCGAGTTGGTTTGGTCCATGACCAAATTCGATAGATTCTTGCTAGGGAATCCCTATTTTAACGAACCATTGAATTTCGTCAACAGCCGGAAGTAAGTCAACGCTAGGTATCGACTATTGTTGTGACATTGAGGTGGTACCGCAGTAAAATGTCGGCTGACGCACTGTCCAAGCATTACCCGAGACGAGAACTAAGAAGTAGAGAGCAGTCGACAGGGCAACCCCATAGGCACCATCGGGGACACTCTGTTTGGAAGGTAAACGACCACAGCCTAATGACATTTTAATTATTGATCGAGTTAGACTAAACCATGATTATTTTGTTCTTATGGTATGATCATTTTGTTAGTAATGGAAATTACTTATTAATTTGTTATTGAGGAAAACATCCCATATTGACTTACTTTGTGTATTAAGAGAACACGTCCTCAATTATTAATTTATTATTGAGGGAAAAATAATATCCCATGTTGTAATCTTCGTATTGAAGGGAAGCAACGTCCCTAAATTGGATGTTGGATGATTAATAATTTTTGGAACGAATTTTTATTATTGTTAAATCCTTGGAGTTATTTGAGTGTTCTGAGTACTTCCATACCATGCTCAGTGTATTATATCGTTGTTAACATTGTGTACTGGAGGTTATTGTTCCTTCAGTGGAATAATTTTGGTGGGATGGTGGTTTCGAATAAAAGGAAATACATTGTTTTTCATACCCCATATTGCCATTGTTTAAGTTATTTATAATATATTGTGATACCTGGCCGTTACTTTATCAAGTTCATTTCTAACATCGATACCGCCAGTTGTTTCGTAAGACCTACTTGGTTCAACATTACCATTATCTTCACATTTACTTCTGCAGACATATAGCGGACAAGAATGCTAATGTGGACCATCCCAAAATCTCTGTGAACTTTGATTTTAATTATTGCATTAATATGTGCCTTTATATCAGTTGTATGTAATTTGGATACATTTTTTACCACTATATATGTCTTTGACTTATGGCAATGCAGTATGTGTTCGGATTAATAGATAATTGAAATAAAATATGAAATATTTCGATATTTAGAAAAATAATAATAAAATAGATGTAGGCTTAGCTAAATATTTGATGACTAGATCAACGTATAATTATGAATAAAAAATTGAAATAATAAGTAGGTGGTTTAATTAAACGCCTTTGGAACCGCACAAACCAAACAAAGAGTCATATTAGGTCAACCTTTGAATATACTCAATGAAGATTGAACAAAAGACGTTTGCATCAACTCTATTATGACGGGCCAAAGACTAATAAAGTTTTAAGGGTAAAAATTCATCCACCGTGTACACACATCCAGCATAGACGATTAATATTTCGCTCATTCAATTCTGTGCAATTAATTATTGAACTATTTTTTTGTGTAGATAAAGTAAGAAATTTTATCAATTTTTTGTCCAGATTGATGATGAATATAAATTCTAGCCCTGGGTTTTCAATACAACATTTAAAAAATAATCAAGTGGAGGACTTTTTACTTACAATATTATTAGTCAGTATATTGTAATCCAACATAAATTCTTTACAATGAAATATATTTTCTTAAGATACATTGGAATAAATATAATATTTTTTTCTATTTCCATCCTGTTTGTCTAAAATATGAAGTAAATATTTCTTTCGAAATGTTTATATTGTCTATTTGGTATCCAAATATATAGGCATGTTTGAGGCAGATGTATTTTCACAAGCAATAGAATAATTAAAAATAATCAAGTGGAGGACTTTAGTAATTATGAAGAGTGCCATCTTATTACACTCATACCTCGCTATACGGCCGCTCTTTATACGGCATTTCGCTATAACGGCCTTCTTCAATTCAGGCACGTTTTCGAAAATGTTTCGCTATAACGGCCAAAAAAAAAAACACTTTTGTACAGAAGTGAAAAAATATTGCTAATTTTGGATAATGCACCAGGGCATCCTACATAATTTATCCGAACTATCTGAAGGTGTCATAATTGAGTACATTTCGAAAATACTGATGTACTGATGCAGACAGAAGCGTACCTAGGGTGGGGGGAAGGGGGTCCAAACATTATTTTTTTACATTAAATATAAAGTACATGTCATGTTGTCAAATAAAATGCAGGGACCTCAAAGAGGGGTCCCCAAATCCCTATGTTTGGCACTGGATACAGAAGTTAATTTTCTTCTTGAAATTAGGCAAACTATTTTGGATCTAGCACAAGATCTCGGCTTGGAATGTTTGAACGAACGTGATGTGCTTGCTCTACTGGAAGCTGATAGGGAACCACTGTCATATGAATAACTCATCAGTTGCAAGCAGAACGGGCACTTGATGAAGAGGCAAGCCTGGTGTATCCAAACAGCTAACATCCGAAATTTGTCGAAAACTTTTTCTTATTTCGAACAAGGAATAAACATCCTCCTTGAAAACGATCCTGACGTCAAACGTATAATTTGCCTCGAGGAATTAACTCAGCCATTAGCAGTTATAACTCACGAAGAATGAACTAGACAAGAAGGCAAGCCAAACAACGTTGGACAATTGCTGTAAGCCAGGCCCATCCTAACCAGCGGAAATGATGACGTCATTGATCTGCAGGTTACCATTTTTCACCGTCTTCATTAAAAAAAATTAAAGATATTCATATTTTATGTAACATGAAATTGTTTCATTTTGTTTATAGACTATTGTTGATTGTTGGAGTTATTATTATATGTACAAATGTATGCACTCATGTAGTTTTAATTTAAATGAAATAAAAAGAGAAAATACATTTTGAATTATAAACCAAGTTACATGTTTTAAAAACTTGGAACCGATCTCGTTGAATTTGGATTTGTACTAGAATAATTGATTTTATACGGCTTTTCACTTAGCGGCCAAATTTCGTGGAACGTACTCTAGGCTGTAAAGCGAGGTATGAGTGTATAAATATTTGTCCATATAACATTGAGTATGTGAGTGAGTTCAGTTTGTGTGTATGTTGGGAGGAGTGTGTGTGTGTAGTGTTAGTGATGTGAAAGGTCATTTTTGCTCAGGCGAGTGTAGAAGGGAGTGTAGAAGGTGGCGTGTGTTTGGTGTGGTGGAAGGATGACCCGGAGTTATTTTGTTTATTTTTAGACAATACGTCGTATAATTTAATATAGAAACATTGTTGTACATGATGTTGTTTGTTACAATGTATGCCCTGATTTGAGTTGTACTGAGTCGTCCCTGATTGAATGACACCTAATCGGCCCTGCGGAGTAGCACCCATCGGCCCTGAGGAAGTCAGACCTAGAAGGCCTATGCTTATGAGGTTAATGGACGCTGTCATTTGATATTTGTAACATGTTTTACTTCTTTATTGTAGAACTATTTGGCCATGTGCCAGATTTATGTTGTAATGATATAACTAGGTGGGTGATGGCAATCGACACCTCCTGAATTGATAGATAGAATAACTATATTATGTATCAGTTGTATTAAAGCTCATTTTTCTGTTATTTTATCAAGTGTCACGGATTTGTGTGTTATATATGTCAATGGTGTGTCCACATACGGGACCTAGGGTGACCATCTCGCTGATGTACTCTAGAGTCTAGACCACGAGCTGACTAATTGGGTTGTGACAGATACCTATGTGAAGCATATAAAACACAGCAAAACTACTACCAGACAAGCATCGTAGGCATTAACAAAATGGCCGCGATCAAGCCAAATATAATTTCTGCATCCTTTAGTCTCATTCAGCAAAACAATTTACAATGCGATACCATTAAATTATGGGATACTAGATGGAATTTCACCAGAACAACAAAAATGATGAAAGTGATAAAGAACTACTTAACGCATTGACCAAAGACGCACATTTTTTTCCTCCAGAAATGAGGAGAAAAAGTCCCTGCGTCTTATGGTCCAAATGTGAAAAAGGTTAGGGTTAGGCTGATAACCATAATGCGTCAAAGTATGTGCCACTCTCGGGGTCATCCATGTCAACTCAACCAGTTTTTGGACAATTGTTCACCCGACCCCAGATCTTCTTGAAATTTTCAGGGCTTGTGGTACATTCAAAGTTGTGATTCCTCTGAAAATTTCAGGCCATTTGGTCAAAAACTTTCTGAGATATGATTTTTTTAATTTTTAAGGGTAGTCGCGAGTGCGCGTGATATTTACATTTTCGCGATATTTGAACGTGAATATTTCAAAACTAAAGAGGTATCAGGCTGAAATTTTCAGTATTTACCATTGTTTTGTCCTAAGTTGAATGATTATTTATCTTAAGTGTAGCTTGCACAGAGAATGCTCCTAAAATTTCCAAACATTGCACTTCAGACAGTTTTCATCAATATTTGACTCAGTATAGCCAAGAACCTATAAGATATGAAATGATGTTTGTTATACAATTAGTAAGTACCATATTTTTGATAGAGAAACACATAAGAAACAATCACAGCAATCTACTTCAGTGCAGTTTCATTAGTTCAATCTGGAAACTACCAGTTCGAAGAGCAACATTAGTAAGCACAATTTTTGTATAAGTCTGGCGTAAAAATAGCAACTCCTTCTCAGTCAGGTGTCTATCGAGCTGTATTCAGAGAAGCAAGTAAACTAAAAGAAACATTAATAAATACTTTGTGTAATAGCTTATGGAGTTTACATTCTGATGGTAAAATTATTAAGAAAAAGAACACCAAGTAGTTGTATTAAAAAATGAAGCAAAAGAGTGAAAACGTTCATGTTCGTACGAGGAACATGAACAAGATACAGCAGCACATAGAACAACGCGTCAGAATCCAGAAGCAAGAGCAGTTGAGCAACAACGAAATACTGCAGAACGTAGTGCAACACGTCAAAATCCACAAGTGAGAGTAGTCGAACAACCCAGAGATACTGCAGCACGTAGTGCAACACGTCAAAATCCACCAGTGAGAGTAGTCGAACAACCCAGAGATACTGCAGCACGTAGCAACGGTCAAAATCCACCAGTGAGAGTAGTCGAACAACCCAGAGATACTGCAGCACGTAGTGCAACACGTCAAAATCCACCACAGAGGGTAGTCGAACAACCCAGAGATACTGCAGCACATAGGCAACACGTCAAAATCCACCAGTGAGAGTAGTCGAACAACCAAGAGATACTGCATCACGTAGTGCAACACGTCAAAATCCACCAGTGAGAGAGTCGAACAACCAAGAGATACTGCAACACGTCGAGTAACACGGCAGAATCCACAACAAAAGCAATTTAGTGGGTGTCTTGTATTAATTATACACTGTAAGGCCCTTTTATTGCCAGAGATACATTCCACTTAAAATGTCACATAAAAAACCTTATTAAAAATGGGATAGGCTTCAATTTTTCGAAAAAAAAACAAAAAACAAGGATGCACATGCAATATTAAATTTATTTCATTTCTGAATTTAAAAAAACAGTTACGTGGATTTTTCAAAGACTACTACATTCCTTGATCTTCTGAACGCCTTGTGAATTAGTGAAATGAGACCAGAGGCACTTCGCAACACTGAATGAGAAAGTGATTGGCAGCCAAATGGAGAATTCACAATTGAATGAGCATTACTCATCTACACAACAATCAAGCTAGTTAACTCACATAATAATGCAGTACTACAACACTTCAGAAACCAACAGCACAAGATCAATTGGTAGAAGATATAGGATTCGTACTTAAAGGTAAGATCTACTATAATACACTTCGGTCTATTCTTTTTGCTTGAAAAAATATATATTTCGGAAAACGGATAATTTTAAATAACTCTTCATCATATTGAGACTAATATCTTTAAAAAATTAAAAAAAACTAACTTCACAGTAAAGGTTGTTTAAAGATGAAAATATGTGTTTAATATGTATGTGTATGTTTGAAATTAGGCTTTAGAATAAGTCAACTTAAATCTTTTCCACCTTATGTGCACTGGATCCAATCAATTCTAAATGAAAACTATTTGACTGATAATATAATAGTGTTTTCGTTTTTTTAAATATAGTTTAGAGGATAGTAGCTAGATCATCTCATGCTACCAGGATTGCCTGGTTCTTTGACAATTTTAAATTTCTATACAGGATTTGTTAATGCAAGAAAATCATCAATATATGAAGAAATAAATATGCAAGTGACGACTTTAAACAGACTTTAAATGAAAGTATTTATAGATGATGTAGATGACGCAAATGGCATCACTAGCCATGTAGTTTTAAAGGATCAGCATAAAAGAAAACAGAAAAGTCTCAGTTATAAAAAGCCTCTACAAGAAGTCACTTTTTAATCCATAGCTTTTAAAATATATTCCTCACAATAAAAAAAAAAAAAATGATTACATAGCTTTTAGTGTAAGACTATACTGACTGTGACAAATTTAAAAACAAAATATCCCTGCACTTTTCTGTATGTCCAGAAATGTCATTTAAAGTATTAAAAAAAGTGATTTTTTTATCTGCAAGTAAATAAATGAGACAGTTGGGTCAACACAGTTTGCTTTGAAAAACAAAATATATTTTAAAACACATTTTTCAAGAATATGTGCTTATTTCCATTGTCACCAACAATTTTTCATACTATGAATAAAGTGCAGCCTTTAATAACACTGTTCAACTCTGTTTACTGGTATACCACTTTTGAAATTATGTTTATGGCTTTTGCTGTATACAGTTGTGTGGATTTCCATGATTTTAATTTGGTGTCATATACCACACTGATGAGCCATTATTTCAATATAAATTAAAGTGGCTTCACTAGATGTTAAACAATGTTAATTGATTTTTATACCACACTTTTTTTCTTGTAAAAGAGATTGCATCAAATATGGTTACTCTAAAAGAATATGCTTATTATCTTATATATGCAACAAATTAAAAAAGTGAATATCTTGTAAGGCATGGAAATTTTGTATTTAACTAGTGCCATATTCTAGAAAGAGTTATATAAAGTAAAATCCCTTTCAAAGTGATAAGACAGCATTTAGCACCACAAAAGACAAAAATATGGTTACTTAATGTGCTGAGAAACTGCTGATATATTTAACAAACGTTTGGAAGAATGAATAAATAAGAATACTGCATTGAACAGAATTTTCCGTACAGTTGTGTGCTATTCTTCTAACCTCTAAAAAATAATACAATTTTTTTCTCAAGAGATAATAATTATTTAGAATCCAGACTGGGTGCGAGGGGAAAAAAGTAAAGACTAACAGTCATGTTTTAAATTTATATTTCCATCTGCCAATTACAGTACATCTGAAATGTGTTATAATTGTTTACTGTATAACATAAACGGAAGTAATATTTATCAAATAGTTTCTATTGAATGAATACATTTTAAAGTAGAAAGGAAATAAAAAAAGGTGGAAAGATTTTATTGCTAGAAGATTTTTTTTTAATGATGACATAAAGTTAGAAAATTTGTCAAAATATGAAGAATGCCATTTTGAAATAACCACTTAAAAACATTATGTGACTTTTAATTAAAAATAGGTGATCTACTGATATATACTTGAATGGAATACAAAGTTTACAATTGATATTTTTAAATGAAAGCTTATTTTCAAACTTTACTTAAATTTTTTAGGATCCCTAAATTTCTACAATATATTGCCTTAAATTAGAAATCAAATCATGAAAAAATCGATCTCTCTGAAACCAAAATAACCTAGCTCATGATCACACCTGTTAATATAACTATATGCAAAGGTTTTGCAGGGTACAGCTAGTCAAAACATAATTTGTAACCAATGTGATGAGCGAACTGGTATTTAGAACAAGTTAAACCCTAAGTATCTTTACATTACAAAGCCTAAAAAACAACAACTGGAAAACAGACTAATTTGGTTACTTGAAGTTGTTGGAGAATACTAATGTCTTGGGAAAGAATCATGAAAAGAAACTAAACAACTAACAGTTTATTTCTTATAAGAGATTCTAGGATCCCAATGTGGGTGATCTAGGGAAAAGAATGGCATTCAGACTACAATCACTTTAATGTCCGTAAGTTCAGGTATGTTGTTGGATGAACATTAGGTGATAATAAAAAAAATATTTTTATGAAACCACTTGCAATCGAGGAACTTTATGTGTAATTTAAGAATATCAATTGCATTTTTGATTTTTTTAAAAAGTTCCCCTCCTCCCTTTTTCGAAGAAAAAAGTGGAAAATATTTTTTTTTCAAAAAAAAATATTATTTTTTTTAGCTTAACTCAAAAGAGTAATAATAACTAATCAACTTTTATTAACAAATAAGATACAGATCAGTTAGTAATATGTACAGAATGTACAAGAAATGTTTAAAACATATTTTTCCTATGAACTTCAGATTCAAAAATTGAAATTTTCTCGATTTTGCATGAAGTTCCTCCATCAGTTTCACAGCACGTTCAGCAATTTGGTTAGATCTGGGAATGTCAATTAATGACTTTTCGACTGACCAATGGGTCTTTAAACACTTAATTGCCTTCTTGCATTTTATCCTGATGAGTGAGGTAAACAGTTCATTGAAGGACGCTTCATTATAGTTGAGAATGGAACCAAGCATTTGCCCATTCGTAGCAGATGAAGTTGCAGGCAGGAGTGAGGATGTTGCGCCACTCTGGTATCAGAAAAAATGATATAACAGTATATATCGCACGTGAGTTCCATCTTGCCTGGTGTAAATTTGGTAGTTTCTTCCAGTTGATGCGAGGCCAACGTGAAGTTGTTTTGTAATGACGATATGCCTGACATAATTCATATAAGAACTTGAAATCATCTCGCCATCCAGGGTTCTGTCTGTGCTAACATCATCTGTCGCAACGAGGCGGTAATCAGCCTGAAGAGTGACATAGTTTTGTGTTAATTGGTCAATGAAGGAATAGTTGAGTTTTGGTTTGCTCGTTGGCTCTTGGATAAAAAATTCATGACATGTTTCAAAAGGAGGTCGAGTACATGGTGCTGACACCAATATATTGTGGCTTCTGAAAGCCCTTGCTCAAGACATCATCCTGTATGAGCTTTACAATCCCATGCAAACGACCAGTATTTACTGCGGTCGTCGTAATATTATCATGCCAATATTTTTCCAAGCATCATATTCATCAATTAGCTGATGTAGTTCCTTGTGAATGGCCGCGGCAGAACCACTCTCACATTTAATAATACCAAGTTTGATTTCGGTTGTCATATTTTTCAGCAGAACCATATAAGTAACTTTGATGCAGTGGCGTCACTAGGGGGTGCGGGGGGTGCGGACCGCACCGGGTGACACCCTGACAAGGGGTTACACCAAAATGCAAAATATCTAGTTTTAGGCCTATATTCTTATTTTGTAATTTAAAATAATTCAAAGCCGTATTTAATTTTTAAAAATAAATAAAAATATCTCCGATTATTAACAGCAAATGACTTTATAAGGCTTCGAAAAAAATTAATGCCAAATATAAAAATATATCCGATTATTAACAGACACTGCGTACTTTTTATTATTAATTATTTTAATGAAATTATTGGCATACTTGCACTGACCTATAGATATCAATTATTTATTCTTCTATTGTCGTTGTAAATTTATTTATACATTTTGCTAAGAATGCTGTATGTCTATGGGGTGTCATGAGAGAGGAGACACCATGAGTTACCGCACCGGGTGACACCAACCCTAGTGACGCCACTGCTTTGATGTACACGTATTTAGATTTTATCCACGTTCTTGCATCTTTGATATGTTTTTTTAACAAGTGGGTAGCGAAAAACCGACAGTTTATTTTGCATGTTAAGAACAGAGGACGGCAAACGTTTTAAAACAAAACCACATTGGGTCCTTACATTAGAATGACCGGACCAGGAGCAGGTGGATGAAGTGTCAATAAGGAACGTACTGAATCGACAGTGCAAGAGCGTCCTTGAAAGGGTAGACTGCATTGCCAAGGCAATCCAACAGTCGACAGATTCCCAAGCGCTGCCCGTGGGTGCAAGAAAAAGCTCATTTGAGGCATCGCGTTCCAAGATCTGTCTCTTTGGACAATCGAAGTGGTTCTCGTGCTGGGACGATGGGGTGAACGGAAGGAATGCCCGTAAGTTTCTGGAGCGGCCGTCCAAAGCCGACCCGTGGTGGCAGCTTAGGAGAGTCGAGCAGGCGGTAATTGCCCAGTTCCTTACTGGGCACTGTCCTATTGGCGCGTACTTTGTGAGGTTGAGGCCCAATGTCGACACCCTTTGCAGACACTGCAGGGAAGTGGAGGAAACCGTGGATCATGTGCTCTTCGAGTGCCCCGGACTGGCGGACCACAGGGTGGACCAGTCCGGAAGCTTGCTGACCATCAGGCTCTATGGCAGTCTCCAGATGTTGAGAGACACAGCAAGTCTGATCTCACGGGCTCTAAGAGACTAATTCTCAGCCCGCAGTTTCACTGAAAGAATTCAAAGAGAGAGAGAGAGCGTCTTTGCTCGTACTTGACCCGCGGTGACGTATTTTGCCCATCCCTGGGGTCCAGAATAAAAAAAAATACCGGGGATCCGTGCTCTAGTTGGGAAATTTTAGTATTAGGATACACTAACACCACAGGAGATAGTTGTTTACTCAGGTAGTTGACTGTTATATAACGAAGATGGTGAAGTAGGTTGTTATGCAACATTATTTTATAGAGACGTTGGGGGAACCCTTGGCCTAAGTACCTTTCGGGGGGTCCCCCCTTATCCTCAGATAAGATTAATACTTGATGGGGCCCCGAAGCTCATGATCTCATAGTTCCAGACAGAACCTTTACGCGGGGGGGGGGGTCTAGGGTGAGGGTCATATGTGGGTGTGTCGGCGAGAGCCGGTAAGTATAGAAGGGTTAGACACCATACCACTCAGCACCCATCAGTTGGGAAGAGGGAGGGGGGGTAATGCCAGGCACAGTCGGTTAACACTGCCCCCACCACCCACCCACCCGCAAAGCTGAAATAATTTCAGGCCAATAAACTCTTATAATGGCCAATTACCTGACTGGCACATATAAATTAAGGCCAGTGTAAAACAATAGAGAGTCAAGTTTTTGATACTTTGTCATTTTTTTAAAAAAAAGCTGAAAGTGTGCCAAGCCCCCCCCCCCCACCCCATCCTTATATTAACAACAACAACTACAACAACAACACTTCCATTTTTTTATAAACAGTTCCACCAGACGACCTCGAAATGACCAGCTTTATCAACAACTACATCCACGGTATTAAGGAGCCCGTGTTCAGAACCTCCTTGTAAATAAAAAAAAATAAAAAAAAGAGAACAAAAAGCCATCAAGGACAAAGCCATTACTTCTAACAAAAGCCACATTAGAGAGATAATAAAGCATGCTGTCATATAGGACACACACACACACACTCACACACACACACACAGACACTCTCTAATCCACACAAATCGCACATAATAACAGAGAAAAGAATCGAGAGTAAGGGAGAGAGAGAGAGTAAGAGAGAGAGAGAGAGAGAGAGAGAGAGAGAGAGTGAGAGGGAGAGAGAGAGAGAGAGAGTGAGAGTGAGAGAGAGAGAGAGAAGTTAGATTAAATTAATATCTGATAGCCCTCTTCCACCCCCCACCCACCCCCACCCATGCATGATTAAGGTTTTGAATGAGCTAAGCAGGCGCTCACCTTTTCTCCGAACCCCGGTGAAAACGTCGCTCAGGTGGAACACACACACACACACACACACACACACACACACACACACACGCACACTATTCCATCTTATACTAATATACATAACAACACAACAAACAAACAAACAAACAGGTAACAAATTATATAAACAAAAAGACAGCTTCCATTAATATTTTTTAAAATTATTTTTAATGTTATTTTTCTTTTGTTTGTTCCCTTCCGTTATCCGAGTTTTCTGTTTTTAATCTTCATCTCCTCCCACCTTCAGATCACGTGCATCAGACACATCAATATTATTGGTTCGTGTATGTGTATGTGTGTGTGTGTTTGTGTGTGTGCGCGCGTTTTGCCATTGGACACGTGACTCTGCGCAGTCTTGGCACACGCTTGTCATTCTCCTGTGTTTATCGCCTTGAACTATAAAACTAATAAATAAAATAATACTTTAATGAAAAAGCAAAACAAAAACAAACATAATTTAAAAAAAAAAACGACCTATTTTATTTCGATACACAAAGCAACAAAAATGTTTTCACTTTGAGCATCCAAAACTCTTTCTTCTCCTTTATTTTCTTCAAACTTCTTCACTCTCGGTGTCTACAAAACAATTCCCCCCCCCCCCCCGGCTTATAATTTCTCGTGTTTTAAGTAATGAACGTCCCCACCGTGGTACAATAGTCCAAGCATCCACCCTCGGTTCACACGCCCCGTCTCTGTCACCCTCATTTAGAAGAAGCACTGTAAACATAAATATAAAAAAAAAAATACAAAAAAAATCAGCGAAATAATAAAGCTAACCGCCTACCACCCCCCACCCCATTTTCAGAATCTCCCCCCCCCCATCCCAGGAACGTCATCCAACTAAATTGAAAGAAGAAATAATCAACAACACAAAACAACGTACGGTAGAAATACCGTGTATTGTCATTACCTGAGACTAGCGCATGCGCAATCAATGTCGGTGAGAGACGTCTTTTCAGCGTTTAATAGATGAGATGGATGACGCTAGAAAAAGATGCAGGGAGGGAGGAAGGGAGGGAGGGAGGCGAGTGTGTGTGGGAGGGGGGAACTGAAAAGGAGGGGTAAGGGAAGGGAGGGGTTTGATTGGCTTACATCGAGCTCCCCACTCAGGCACAATAATCGTTTTTTTTTTCTTTCTTTCTTTCTTCGCTTCGTCTTTTTCTAAAAATGGTCCCCTTTTGTATTCCACTGATTTAATAGCGATCGGTATTACGGTTTTGTCTGCACGTTCTGCCAGGCCTCCGCCATAGCTCGGACTCAGTTCCGGTTCCTGGTGGGTGCCGGCTTCCGGTGCTATCTTCTCCCCCCCCCCTTTCCCCCCTCCCATAACGTCGGTGAATCATGAATTCAATGTGTGGGAGAGGGAGAGGTGGGGGAAGACAATAGGGGCCCCCACCGCTGGCTGGTTGTATCAGAAAGATGAATAAGTTGCTCCCTCTCTTACCCACCCCCCCCCACCACCGCCGTCATGCCATCCACCCCCAACCCCTCCCCCCCATATATCGAACTGCACGCTATTGTATCGTGTTATGGCCGGAGAAGTCTATTGGTAAGGCTTGTGTTGGAAAAACACAGAGATGATTGCAGTATCAGAGCCGTACACAGAGATGATTGCAGTGTCAGAGCCGTACACAGAGATAATTGCAGTATCAGAGCCGTACACAGAGAGATGATTGCAGTATCAGAGCCGTACACAGCCAGCCTAGAGGGGCCCATTCACCTTTTTTTGAAAGAATCACCTGTGTATGAATAGGACATGAAAAAAAAATAATAATAAACATTTGATATAAGTAAATAGAACATTGGTATATTTTAATTGTTTGTTTCTTCTTTTTATTTGTTAAATTTAATTTTGAACGAAGTCAAACAAAGAGTTCATACAACAAACTTGTGTGAAGTTTAAACAGTCATGGTCATAATTAGCAGTGGGTTTCCCCGTTTTTTTTTCGGCGATTGTTTAGGTTTTCCCTTATAATCCACGAAACCTTGCTGCTGATTAGGAAATGTTGGTCTTTCGTGAAAGAATCCCCCTTCCAAACAACATAATCTGAATATGTCTTTCTCTTCCAAACAGCATGATCTGAACATGTCTTTCCCTTCCGGTTTCAATGGTTGTCATAGCCGGTGGTGGTAGGGGATAAGCTCCCACTGCCTATAAAATGCTCCCCTCATGGCGTGCGTCTCATATAGCCTCTGACAGCTAAGTCCAGTTCCTGGCCTGCTCGTGTGGCTTAATTCAAGCCCGGCGAAACTGCTTCTACTGACAGGAGAAGGGGCAAAGGTGGCCACTGGCGCCTCAAAACCAGCCGCTTCGGGCAGTTGGGGCTCGTCAGCCTGGGAGGGCAACCCATCTAGGGGAAGGAAAACCCTGATTTCAAACCGCTGCTGCCTTGCAGGCTAACCCAACCATGGGAAAGGCTTCGGGAGTCAACCCCGAGGAAAAATCAGGAGCCGGGGTCCCTAAGACGGATGTACACCATTCACGATGTCCTTCCGGCAACTTCTGCAGCCAAGTCGTCTCCAAGCGTGGTGCTTTGCACCCCCTTGGGCCCCGTCGACAAAGCCGAGAGGGAGGCCCTGTTGTCTGGGCAGCGCAAGGCCTCCACAAACTTCGCCCAGGCCTGCGCTCTGGAGACGTTACTCCAGTCTCGCCTCATGGCGAGAGCACAAACAAGAAGACAGCAGTCTACGGGTTATAAGTCCTTGCTCAATTGGCGTAGAGCTGGACGCCACGGGCTGTCTTCAATAGTGGGAGGGTCCCTCGTAGTCCCACTGGTCAACTACCGCCCGCCTTAAGCTGGGCAGCCCCCGGCCAATAAGGTGTTGACCCGCCACGGCCTGCCTGCTCCAGTGGGTGCCTGGAGCTTAGAGCGCAGCTCAACAGGCAGATCGTTACCACATGCACCAGGAAGACATTCAAAGATAAAGACGGAGTCTCCAGCTCTCCGCATTGCAAGCTGGAACGTGCGCACTATGCGCACTGGACTGACAGATGACTTACAGAAAATCGATGACTTCCGCAAGACCGCAGTCATCGATCTTGAGCTGCACAGACTAAACATCGATGTGGCAGCCTTACAAGAAACGCGCCTCCCAGAGACAGGATCTTTGAGGGAAGCACACTATACGTTTATTTGGCAGGGGAAAGACGTCGAGGAATCGAGAGAACACGGAGTCGGCTTCGCCATAAAGAACACCCTGCTCCAAATGATTGAACCTCCTTCCCACGGCACAGAGAGAATCCTTACCCTGCGTCTATTCACAGCATCTGGTACCGCCAACCTCCTCTGCATCTATGCACCAACCATGCAAGCCAGCACGGAGACTAAAGATCAGTTCTATGAGTTATTAAACAGCGCAATTGCCGCAGTCCCTGCTTCGGAACACCTCTACCTTCTGGGAGATTTTAACGCTCGTGTTGGTTCTGACCATGACTCTTGGTCAAGTGTGCTGGGTCACCATGGCATAGGGAATATGAACGAAAACGGCCAGAGATTACTCGAACTCTGCTGCTATCACGGCCTATGCGTGACAAACACCTACTTTCAGAACAAGGCATGTCACAAGGCGTCCTGGAGACATCCAAGATCAAATCACTGGCACCAGTTGGACCTGATCATCACCAGGCGCGACTCTCTGAATAACGTTCGTAACACCAGAGCCTACCATAGCGCCGATTGCGATACAGACCACTCCCTCATTGCCTCCAAGATAAAGCTGCGCCCCAAGAGACTCCATCACTCCAAAAAGAAATGCCAGCCAAAAATCAACACCAGTCAAACCACCAACCAAGCCAAAAACCAGGAGTTCATAGCAAGGCTGGGGGAACTGCAAAGCTGCAACCAAGAGTCGAATGCAGAAGATATGTGGAATTCGCTCCGGAACACTATCTACAGAGCTGCTGCTCTGACGTATGGTACAAAGGAACACAAGAATACCGACTGGTTTGAGGCAAACGCTGTTGAACTAGAGCCCGTCATTGATGCCAAGAGAAAAGCACTGATAAGCTACAAACGCGACCCAAGTCAGCACAATCTTCTGGAGCTGAAGGCTGCTCGGAGAAAGGCCCAGCAGACTGCCCGTAGCTGCGCAAATGACTACTGGCTTCAACTGGCATATAGCATCCAGCAAGCGTCGGAGACTGGCAACATAAGGAGGATGTATGAAGGCATCAAGCAAGCAACTGGCAAATCATCAAAGAAGACTGCACCCTTGAAGTCCAAATCAGGGGATATCATCACTGACAAAAGCAAGCAAATGGGCAGGTGGGTGGAACACTATCTAGAGTTGTACTCCAGTGAAAACTCTGTCACACAGAGAGCATTGGACGATATAGAAGACTTGACCGTCCTGAAGGAGCTGGATGCTGAACCTACCATGGATGAACTCAGTAAAGCCATTGATGCCCTGAACAGTGGTAAATCGCCGGGTGAGGATGGCATCCCGCCTGAAATCATCAAATGCGGAAAACCTGCCTTATTAGAGCCACTCCATGAGCTCCTCAGCCTATGTTGGAAGGAAGGCAGAGTTCCGCAAGACATGCGCAACGCCAAGATAGTCACCCTGTACAAGAATAAGGGGGATCGCAGTGACTGTAACAACTACAGGGGTATTTCATTGCTGAGCATTGTAGGCAAAGCCTTTGCACGCGTGGTCCTCAACCATCTTCGGGTTCTCGCAAACCGCGTGTACCCCGAATCACAATGCGGCTTCCGACAAGAGAGATCCACTGTCGACATGATATTCTCAGTGCGTCAGCTCCAGGAGAAGTGCAGAGAACAGCAGATGCCGCTGTACATCGCCTTCATCGACCTAACCAAGGCGTTTGACTTAGTAAGCAGAAGCGGCCTGTTCCTGTTACTGAAGAAGATCGGATGTCCACCTCAGTTGCTTAACATTATAACCTCCTTTCATGATAATATGCAGGGAGTCGTCAGCTACGATGGGGACACTTCAGAACCCTTTACAATCAAAAGCGGAGTCAAACAGGGCTGTGTTCTAGCGCCTACACTATTCGGCATATTTTTCTCTATGATGCTGAATTTTGCATTTAAAGACTCTACAGAAGGTGTCTACCTACATACTAGAAGTGATGGGAAGCTGCTGAACATGGCCCACCTAAGAGCAAAAACCAAGATCCGCACTATCCTTATCAGAGACATGCTGTTCGCTGATGACGCAGCCCTGACAGCACACACAGAGGAACACCTACAGCTCCTGATGGATCGCTTAGCTCAAGCATGCATAGAATTCGGACTGACCATCAGTATCAAGAAAACCAACATCATGGGTCAAGGCATCCCAGCTCCACCCTCAATCACCATCGACAACGAAGTTCTGGAGGTTACCGACAAATTCACATACCTGGGCTCCACCATCACCAGCAGTCTGTCCCTGGATGACGAGATCGACAAGAGGCTTGCCAAAGCAACCAGTGTCATGGCCAGACTAAGCAAACGAGTATGGACTAACAAACATTTGACACTGAACACCAAGCTCAAGGTATACCAGGCATGTATTCTCAGCACTCTTTTATATGGCAGCGAAACCTGGACTACCTATACCAAACAGGAAAATCGACTCGAGAGCTTCCACCTCCGCTGTCTCCGTCGCATCCTTGGCATCAGATGGCAGGACCAAATCACCAACACTGCCGTACTCAAACAAGCCAGCTCACTGAGCATGCATCTCCTTCTAAGCCAAAGACGTCTACGCTGGCTGGGTCATGTGCATCGAATGCAAGATGGACGCATACCAAAGGACATCCTATATGGAGAGCTCGCCACCGGGCATCGCCCCGCTGGTCGCCCGCAACTGCGATTCAAGGATGTCTGCAAACGCGACCTCAAACTGACCGGCATCAGCCTCGACAATTGGGAACAGCTCGCCGACGACCGGAGTGGGTGGCGTCAGGCTGTCCACAAAGGCATCCTTAATGGTGAACAAGTAAGGAACCAACAGCCGGAGACCAAAAGACAGAGAAGGAAGACCGCACGACAGAAACAGGCCCTTGGTCCCCCACCCAGCTTCACTTGTGGCCACTGCGGAAGAGTCTGCCAGTCCAGGATCGGTCTGCTGAGTCACTCAAGAACCTGCTATAAAAAAAAAACGACTAGATGACTAACCAGAGCGCTACCATCATCTTTCGAGATGGACGGTTTGCCTACCTTTCCCTTCCAAACAGCATAATCTGAACATGTCTTTCTCTTCCAAACAGCATAATCTGAACATGTCTTTCTCTTTTAAACAGCATGATCTAAACATGTCTTTCTCTTCCAAACAGCATGATCTGAACATGTCTTTCTCTTCCAAACAGCATGGTCTGAACATGTCTTTCCCTTCCAAACAGCATAATCTGAACATGTCTTTCCCTTCCAAACAGCATGTTCTGAACATGTCTTTCCCTGCCAAACAGTATGACCTGAACATGTCTTTCTCTTCCAAACAGCATGATCTGAACATGTATTTCCCTTCCAAACAGCATGATCTGACCATGTCTTTCTCTTCCTGTCCATCTTCCACTTGTTCAGAAATGTAAATTGACGTGTTGGATGTTCATTTATAATTTACATTTACCTATTATATTCTTTTCAAATTATTTTTCAAATTTTTTCCTTGCATCAAATTCTATGATTAATTTTTTCCAAAATGTATACAGGAGATGCAGAACGAGTTGATAATGTTAAGTAATGTATAGTGTAGCAATTGATATTTGATTACCTCCTGTCCAGAGTAGACACTACCGGGGCTTTAAAAAACGTTAGTGCAAACTGCGTCAGACGACGGTCCTAGTACGATGGATGGAAATAATGGTTCTGGAACGACTGCTCGTAATGTACAGCAAGAGGCAGGCAACCAAAGTGTGTGTGTGTGTATGTGTGTGTGTGTGAGTTTATTTCACATCCAAGACTTGAAAAAAACTAAAAAAAAAACTTCAAAGATGCCTCCTACCTGAAAAAGCCATTAGACGAGATCGGAGCAGGACAATGGCCCCCCCCCCGGTATAGGCAGTTATTGAAGAGTTCTGATGGCGGCATCGTGATTACCTTAATCAAGGTAACGCTTGATTGATAATCTTGTCATAGGTGACGTTCTAGCAGCCGGCTTCCCCCCTCCCCCTCCTTCACCTCACACTCCCCTCACCAACGCTCCCACCGACAACCTCACACGCCCACCCACTCCCCCTTTCCCCTCCCTCCTTTACTACTCAACTATAACCTTTGCCCTGTTACTGCAGGTTTGATTCTCTGCCCAGAGCCCTCGCCAAGAATTGCTCTAATTGAAAATCGATGGCAGCCCCAACAGTGACTGGAGAAGAGAGCCTGGCATGGCACTTAGCCATGAAATGGGAGGGAGGTAGGTGGTGGTGGGGAGGAGGGTGGGGCGGGGATGAGGGGATGCGGTCTGTCCATCGTTACCCGAGGAGGAATTAAAAGTTATGGATAGGCACGTGATCACGACTGGAGAACCAGCGGCAGGAGGGCATCTATCTATCTATCTATCTATCTATCTATCTATCTATCTATCTATCTATCTATCTATCTATCTATCTATCTATCTATCTATCTATCTATCTATCTATCTATCTATCTATCTATCTATCTATCTATCTATCTATCTGTCTGTCTGTCTGTCTGTCTGTCTATCTATCTGTCTGTCTGTTTGTCCGTATGTCTATCTATCTATCTATCTATCTATCTATCTATCTATCTATCTATCTATCTATCTATCTATCTATCTATCTATCTATCTATCTATCTATCTATCTATCTATCTATCTATCTATCTATCTATCTATCTGTCTGTCTGTCTGTCTGTCTGTCTGTCTGTTTGTCCGTATGTCTGTCTATCTATCTGTCTATCTATCTATACAAGTATATGTATATATTTTAGGGTGATTAGACTTTTTAAAATAAACTGGACTGGATAATATAACCTTCCTCTCTTCTTCCTTTGTGCTCCTGTATGTGTAAAGTGTCTCACTTGTATCACATCAGTGGACATAGTTTTGATTAGTCGTCTTAAGTTTAGTATTTTATAAATATTTTAACTTGATAATGTAACTTGATAATGTAACTTGATAATGTAACTTGATATTGTAACTAGACAATGTAACCAGACAATGTCACTAGACAATGTAACTAGACAATGTAACCAGACAATGTAACTAGATAATGTAACCAAACAATATAACCATACAATGTAACCAGACAATGTAACTAAAACTGTAACGTCACTTTGTAAAAAGATGTTGTTAAATATGAAATATAGCTACTTAATGTAACCAGACAATGTAACCAGACAATGCAACAAGACAATGTAACTAGACACTGTAACCAGACAACGTAACTAAAACTATAACGTCACTTTGTAAAAAGACGTTGGTAAATATAAAATATAGCTACTTAATGTAACCAGACAATGTAACCAGACAATGTAACCAGACAATGTAGCTAGATAATGGACCCAGAGAGTGGATATAGACAGTATAAAGAAGTAGACAGTCTATTCCTTCCTACTAGTTCCTTCTGTCTCAACACATACAAATAAAGGCAATGCTCAATTCAATCGCGGGTAAAATGATGAAAGAAATATTGACAAACAATAGACTTGGAACTTGGGCTGAAGACACAATCAACAATTTCCCCTCTCTCGACCACTGGTCTGTGTCCAGAGCAGTGAAGTGTGACATGTTGCCGAAGCCGAAGAAAAGTGACATCAACTTCTCCCATTGTTTTTTGACTTTGGCTTCATGGGAATTAACGTGAATGTACGAGTCTGTAAAGTGAAGTCTTGGTATTTTTTTGTCTGGCTGCTTTATGCTATGGAATATGAAACATAAGAGGAAAAAAAAACCGTAAACAATGGATGAGGCATTTTGTGTCGTTGACAAACTGTGGAATATGTCGGTTTAGCAATACTTCACATCAATAACAATTGACACAATATAAGATTGACATAATATAACATTATGTCTTAATGATACGTTGTGAAGTAATACAAGATTGTGACATATAATAGATACAGGTAATAATGTAACATTTAGACCGCTGAAACAAAAACAGCAACATTTAATGGACAGTGTTTTTCTTTGATCACTCAATCAATCAATCAATCAATAAACCAATTCATATGTCTGGTTGTCTGTCTATGTATCGATCTATGTATCGATCTATGTATCTATCTATGTATCTAACTATGTGTGTATGTATGTATGTATGTATGTATGTATGTCTAGTATGTATGTATGTATGTATGTATGTATGCCTAGTATGTATGTATGTATGTATGTATGTATGTATGTATGTGTGTATGTGTGTATGTATGCATGTATGTATGTATGTATGTATGTATGTATGTATGTATGTATGTATGTATGTGTGTATGTATGTATGTATGTATGTATGTATGTATGTATGTATGTATGTATGTATGTATGTATGTATGTATGTATGTATGTATGTATGTGTGTATGTGTGTATGTATGTATGTATGTGTGTATGTATGTATGTATGTCTAGTATGTATGTATGTATGTATGTATGTATGTATGTATGTATCTATCTATCTATCTATCTATCTATCTATCTATCTATCTATCTATCTATCTATCTATCTATCTATCTATCTATCTATCTATCTATCTATCTATCTATCTATCTATCTATCTATCTATCTATCTATCTATCTATCTATCTATCTATCTATCTATCTATCTATCTATCTATATCTATCTATCCGTCTGTTAGTCAGTGATATCTATGTGTATCTCTGTGTTTTGTCTGTATTCCCATTTTATGTCAATAAATCTATTCGTCTGTTTTGTATATTATCTATCCGTTTGCCCGTATGGCTGAATTTTCAACAGCACATATATTTATCTGTCTGTCTGTTTGTCTGTCCGTCTGACCCACTAACATGTCCGGTTCTAGACTGACACAAAATTTTTCCAGAACTGAGTCGTACCCGCAGTGAGTCTGTGGTGGGCTGTAGTCCAGTCTTCAGAAGGGCCCCCCTGGACTCCCTCCCCCTCCCTCATTCACTTTAATATATTTTGAATTCACTTTTTCCTTATCTCTATTTCAACGGGCTCCAATAAGCCATGGGACCCCACCAAAGAGACAGCTGTCGTCTCTTAATTAAAAAAAACAAACAATCAAACGTGTGGATGATTTACGCTTCAAAGTCTAAGTACAAACAAAACGTCTTTAAATTTAAGTAAATACAAATAAAAAATACTACTTCCCACCATCTGATATGTGATGATAATTGTCGATGTCATAGGGCCGTACAGGGCAACAATTTAGTAATTTTTTGTATTTTTATTCTGAGGCACCTCGCATCAACAAACCCTGTGGCACCCACCTCTTGAGTGTCAGGTTGATGGGAAGACGACTGCAAGCTTCATTGATTTCATTTATCTAATGAACGATTTCTTTTCATTTCATTTTGTGTGTGTGTGTGTGTGTGTGTGTGCATCTCCTCCCTCCATTTAACAGAATCTGATACAGAAAGCCAATGAGTAATTAAACTTTCTTTGATGCCAACTTTGTGTATTTTTTTTTATTTTGATGCCATCATTCATTTTTAGAGCATTTTCGAAAAAAAATGCTCTATTGTCCCCGTTTTGTCTGTCTGTCTGTCTGTCTGTCATCACCCTATATCTCAGCAACCATAAGTCCTAGACCCATGATGTATATATCATTTTGTAGGTCTTTGGCCTGCCAAGAAATGACTTTTTTCCATTTCGCGATCTGACCTCTCAGGGCCGTAAAAGGGGCCTTATAAAGTACCGTTTTTTACTATATAAGCTATATTAATAATGGACCGCCCTATATCTCAGCAACCATAAGTCCTAGACCCATGATGTATATATCATTGTGTAGGTCTTGGCCTTCCAAGTGTACATCAAAAGTCCATTTCGCGATTTGACCTCTCAGAGCCAAAATAAAAGAATTTTTTATGTACCGTTTTGCTTATATTTTAAATATAAATAATAAAAGCTAATCAAAGGGGCGTAATCATAATTTATTTTTGTAACAGTTATTCAACATGACTTACTTGTCCTTTTAATATCTTTTTTCGGATATATGCATTACACAATTGAATTTATAAACATTTCCAAAATTTACAAATATTTACAACATGAAAATGCGCTAACACGTCCTGTGTCCAGAATGGAACAGGCTTAATTGCTTGTTTTAAATCTTGAAGCCCACATTCTTATGTGTGTGTGTGTGTGTGTGAGAGAGAGAGAGAGAGAGAGAGGGTGAGAAAGAGATAGAGAGAGGGAGAGAGAGAGAGAGAGAGAGAGTCTGTGTGTCAAACTTTGATCTGGAAAGGAAAAATGCTAATCACACGCCTGTTCCGCCCCCCCCCCCCACCACACACTCAGTTACGAATATGAATTGAAAGATGATTCTAAATATTTTTGGATAAGTGCTTTTTCAAAAATACATACACACACACACACACACATACATTAGAATCCCCCCACCCGTTCATATGTATGTAAGAGCCCCAGACAGCGACTCTCAGAGATGTTTATGCAGCAGTGACTCTCACAGATGTTTGTTAGGCAGTGGCTCTCACAGATGTTTGTTAGGCAGCGACTCTCACAGATGTTTATGCAGCAGTGACTCTCACAGATGTTTGTTAGGCAGTGGCTCTCACAGATGTTTGTTAGGCAGCGACTCTCAGAGATGTTTATGCAGCAGTGACTCTCAGAGATGTTTGTTAGGCAGTGACTCTCACAGATGTTTGTTAGGCAGTGGCTCTCACAGATGTTTGTTAGGCAGTGACTCTCACAGATGTTTGTTAGGCAGCGACTCTCAGAGATGTTTGTTAGGCAGTGGCTCTCACAGATGTTTGTTAGGCAGCGACTCTCAGAGATGTTTATGCAGCAGTGACTCTCACGTTTGTTAGGCAGTGACTCTCAGAGATGTTTGTTAGGCAGTGGCTCTCACAGATGTTTGTTAGGCAGCGACTCTCAGAGATGTTTGTTAGGCAGAGACTCTCAGAGATGTTTATGCAGCAGTGACTCTCAGAGATGTTTGTTAGGCAGTGACTCTCACAGATGTTTGTTAGGCAGTGACTCTCACAGATGTTTGTTAGGCAGTGACTCTCACAGATGTTTGTTAGGCAGTGACTCTCACAGATGTTTGTTAGGCAGTGGCTCTCACAGATGTTTGTTAGGCAGCGACTCTCACAGATGTTTATGCAGCAGTGACTCTCACAGATGTTTGTTAGGCAGTGGCTCTCACAGATGTTTGTTAGGCAGCGACTCTCAGAGATGTTTATGCAGCAGTGACTCTCAGAGATGTTTGTTAGGCAGTGACTCTCACAGATGTTTGTTAGGCAGTGGCTCTCACAGATGTTTGTTAGGCAGTGACTCTCACAGATGTTTGTTAGGCAGCGACTCTCAGAGATGTTTGTTAGGCAGTGGCTCTCACAGATGTTTGTTAGGCAGCGACTCTCAGAGATGTTTATGCAGCAGTGACTCTCACGTTTGTTAGGCAGTGACTCTCAGAGATGTTTGTTAGGCAGTGGCTCTCACAGATGTTTGTTAGGCAGCGACTCTCAGAGATGTTTGTTAGGCAGAGACTCTCAGAGATGTTTATGCAGCAGTGACTCTCAGAGATGTTTGTTAGGCAGTGACTCTCACAGATGTTTGTTAGGCAGTGACTCTCACAGATGTTTGTTAGGCAGTGACTCTCACAGATGTTTGTTAGGCAGTGACTCTCACAGATGTTTGTTAGGCAGTGGCTCTCACAGATGTTTGTTAGGCAGCGACTCTCAGAGATGTTTATGCAGCAGTGACTCTCACAGATGTTTGTTAGGCAGCGACTCTCAGAGATGTTTATGCAGCAGTGACTCTCAGAGATGTTTGTTAGGCAGTGACTCTCACAGATGTTTGTTAGGCAGTGGCTCTCACAGATGTTTGTTAGGCAGTGACTCTCACAGATTTTTGTTAGGCAGCGACTCTCAGAGATGTTTGATAGGCAGTGACTCTCAGAGATGTTTGTTAGGCAGTGACTCTCAGAGATGTTTGTTAGGCAGTGACTCTCAGAGATGTTTGTTAGGCAGTGACTCTCAGAGATGTTTGTTAGGCAGCGACTCTCAGAGATGTTTTTAGGCAGTGACTCTCAGAGATGTTTGTTAGGCAGTGACTCTCAGAGATGTTTTTAGGCAGTGACTCTCAGATATGTTTGTTAGGCAGTGACTCTCAGAGATGTTTTTAGGCAGTGACTCTCAGAGATGTTTTTTAGGCACAGACTCCTCACAGATGCTTAAAGGTGTTTGATAGACAAAAACTCTCAGAGAAGTTAGGAGGTGTTTGTTTCGGATGAAATAGGAATCAATACTTGAAGTAACACCTAGTTTGTTTATCTATAGATTATGCACCTACATACAAAAAGAGACATCAGAATATATAACATACAAAAAGCACACACCCTCATTAAAAAGTCCTCTACCAATGACTACAAATATGGCAGCCATTTTCCTTTTTTTTAAATGGTGTAAGTGGGACGGTGGCCGAGTGGTGTAGATACTCGACTGTCTTCCTGAGAGTCCTGGGTTCGATCCTCGGTGAGAGCCATGCGGAATTTTTCCAGGTGAAATGTGTTTCAAAGTCGTCCCACAAGTCAACCCAGCTTTAAATGGGTACCTGACTTTAAGTTGGGGAAGTAAAGGCGGCTGGGCGTTGTGCTAACCACTCAACCCCTTCATATGCCGAGGTTATAGAAACAGATGAATTCTACACTTCATCTGCCCCGATGGCCCGTTAGAGTTAAGGGAACTTTACTTACTTTACTTTACTTTAAATGGTGTAGCACCTAAATATTGATACTCAATAGTACAATAATACAAATATGGCGGCTTTAGGAAAAGTATACTTAAATTGACGATGAGCATTATTTATAACTAGCTGTACCCTGCAAAATGTTTGCATAGAGTTATATTCCCTTAGGCTAGGTTATTTTTGGTTTCGGGCAATCCGATTTTTTCATGTTTGTATTTTAAACTGGAATACTGTTGCATTCATTCTTTACTTTCGATTTAACGCAGAATCGAAATCGCTATTATATTATTAGATTAATATTGTGTGACATAAACTAATAAAGTTTAAAAAAAAAAAAAAAGAATTAGATGATGTAAGATTTTAAAGAAATCATCTAATTTTAGGAATATTTTCATTATTACATTTACAGCAAGTTTTCTATTTGTTACTTAAACTTAGAATTAAAAAAGAAATTAATATTTGTTTATATTGTACTACTTCCGCCCCACCCTTCAGTGCACTCACTCCCTCACCCACTCCTTCACCCACTCCAATTGCCATCTCTATCATTATGCATACCCCTTCCCCTCCCCTCCCCATCTTCCACTTGAACCCCCCCCCCCCCCATTGGCTGATAGCTGGCCTGGATGGCACCACAGGAAGTCGTCAACGATTCCGCGTAGGACTAACATGGACACCGTTTTATCACGACAACAAACTGCCGACTTCACGCTCGTAAATTCAATGTCGCAAAAAAAGATAATGATTGTCTGTGTTGTGTTTCGCGTCATTTTTTTTATTCTTCAACTTTATTCTGGAATTATATAAAAATAAAATGTCTTTTTTTATGACTTAACATCCCAACACAAAGTGGGCAAAAGGGTATGGGAGAAGGGGTGAGACACGGAGGCTTTTCCCATTTATCTCATCTTTTAAGGGGGGGGGGGTAGGGGTTATGGGGTGGGTGAGGGAATTAGATAATGGACAACCAGACAGAATCGAATAACGGAGCTTAAAAATTTTACATTATTATATATTTTTTGTTCCTTTCGCGTCTCTTTTTTTAAATGTGCCCGCGCAATTATTTCCAACAGCAGACATTTTCGCCCGCTGCGACCCAGTCCTCAATCGTGCGGTGGGGTTGTTCCATCAACGGGACTTTTTTTGACAAACATCTCAAACGTTAGATCGCCGTGAGTTACAGGTGTTGCTGTGATAATGAATTGAGCATAAAAACTTTCTGATCAAATTTAATCAGTTTTTTTTATATTTTTGTTAAAATAATGAGGTGTCGTGTCACGCTGGATCTTTTTTTTTGGGGGGGGGGGGGGGGGTGAGGGAAGTACAGGTCACTAACTGGACAATATTTTATTGAAATGTTTAATTTATCGGCTATTAAGTTTCCAATTTTTTTTTAAATTTAAAATAATAGCTTATGTAATCAAATGGGCTGCGATGCAAAACGACCCACCAGTGTTAATTAAAATGTCTAATTAATTACTTCTAAATGTAAGAATAAAACAAACCTACACCAATAAAAATATATAATTGAA
>JAGDYQ010000133.1:1095445-1107245 GCA_021962125.1 Bulinus truncatus | reverse complement strand
CTTCCTGTCACGTGGTTATTTCCGTACTTTCCTTGTTCGGCCCGCTTCCTCATTCTCCAAGAGGAATGTGGCCCAGGAGCTCATGTCGGGGGAGCGCCCCAAACTGGCTTAACAGGTGCTGTCCAGTGGAGCAGAATCCCCGCGTTACCAGCCGGACGTTGGAGACGATTGTGATATTGAGCTAGGATATAATTGTGTGAATGACGTGGGGACTGTAGTGACCGCTGGTCAGGGTACTTGCCGAAGTGAAATCGTTGAACTTTATAAACAAATAAGTTAACACCTCCCCCCAAACAAAAACAACAACAACAACAACGAAACAACAACAACAACAGTTGAAGCAAACCTAAATAATACATTGTTTCAGAGATTGAATAGCGTATGGTATCCTAAGGATTTAGATGAGCTTCTCTTGGTCGCCAATTGTAACGCTGTTTCGATAAACTTACTCGTGTTGAAAAAAGGTGGGGGAGACAATGTATTTCATTAACATACCGTGGCATTTGACTTTAGACAGTTTAGTCCAGGTAATGGAGACAATGTATTCAGTAACATACCGTGATTGATAGACAGTTTCATCCAGTAATGGAGACAATGTATTCAGTAACATACCGTGATTGATAGACAGTTTAGTCCAGTAATGGAGACAATGTATTCAGTAACATACCGTGATTGATAGACAGTTTAGTCCAGTAATGGAGACAAAGTGTTCAATAGCATAACATGGTCGATAGACAGTTTAGCCCAGTAATGGAGGCAATGTATTCAGTAACCTAACGTGATTGATAAACAGTTTAGTTCAGTAATGAAGACAATGTATTCAGTAACCTAACGTGATTGATAGACAGTTTAGTCCAGTAATGGAGACAATGTGTTCAATAGCATAACATGGTCGATAGATAGTTTAATCTAGTAATGGAGACAATGTATTCAGTAACATAACGTGATCGATAGATACTTTAGTGGTTCAAGATAATTTCCTTTAATTGATCAGAGGCTTTTTATTTAGTTAAACTTTTCTGTTGTCTATTCATGATCTTCAAGTAATTTTGAATCGGTAGTTTAATAAGGGTTAGAGCAGGGGTGGGCTTCTATAATCGCGTGTCACAATGAGTCCTATGATTTGACAGAAGGGCAGACATCAGCAACAGATGGATGAATTATTTATATTAATCTATATAAATATAATGTAAACATCCTATTATGAGGACGCGAAAAGGGGTGGGAGGATGGATAGGCGGAGCGCAGACCAGATCTAACAGCCACACCGGCCATACCGACCCACGGGCCATGGTTTGCCCGTGTCTAGGTTAGCACAACTAAACATGATCTCAATGTACATTTTGGCTGATTATGTTACTACTTGGTTGAAGGCAACTATAGTATACTTACTGGTATTCATTTCAAATACCTATAGCAGCTGGGTTTTTTCATTCTTTGATGATTACAAAAACTTTCCTTTTGTATTTTACTTGTAGTTAAGTCTACTTTTTTTTTTTAAATACAGTTTCTGAATTTTTTTTTTTAATCATGGCCACCGATCTAAGTCTGCTGTACGTCTGCACACTGCACTTCCTTCCCTCAGATGTTTGACTCGCTGGCTTAATTAATTTAAGCCATGTTTATATGTGCTTGCGCATTATCCTTGCAAAGTTAACTAACTCTCACAGTGATTCTCAACGCACAGTCAAGATTATCTTTCCAACTACAGGTTATTTCATTAATTGCAAAAAAATTAAATGGAAATCAGTCCCTTAAACATACATTTTCATTCAACCACGATACAAGAATGTGTAACTGATGTATTAATACATACATCGTATTGTTAACTGGGTGTTTTATTTTTTTATGTTATTTTTCTTTCTGGAATTTATGTTTTTCATACTAGGGGAATATCTGTACGCGGAGTTCAAAATTTATTGTTTATATTTGACCCATAGATAAATAATGTGCATGAAACCTCGCTAGCGCCAATCTATTTCGCCCTCAGTGAACTAAAGTTATATTTGAAATAACAAGAAATATTCAGGACTCCGAAGAGTAATTTTCGCAACATCAATAACAAATCAGCTACTTCGCTCACCAGACATATACACACTCACAACCTAATACATTGTAACCAGACATTTCATCACAACCCTTACAGACCACCTTGTCACCAGACCATATCCATGTTCCCACATTGTCACCAGACATGGTAATTCGGTTTATTTCAACTCGGAAAGTTCTTTATTTGGTTTAATGAAAATCATTACAGATCAAAGTCGTCTACATGAATTATTCCATAGAAACGATAAGCAGCATAGCTGACTTCTACTGGGGACAGATCTTGTGAAGATTTTTATCCCCGAAATCCTAATATAAAAGCGTTATAATTTAACGAGAGTGTATGTTTGTGTATATGTATGTGATGTCATCGGGGTCCCCACGCGATGGAGATTGGTATATATATATATATGTCAAAGAATTACTGGTACCAATGAAGACATGGTCAACTTAACTACACTGAGAATCGAACCCATTATCTTCACCAAGCAAAGCAAGCAAATATCCTAGTATGCGTTGAGTGTGCCAGTCATTGTTTATTCACACTATTTTTTAAGTACGTCATGGACGTGAGGAACAATTAGACTGACACAATAAATAACACAGTCTTCTTTAAAGTTACATTGACGCATATTTTGCCTGATTCTATTTTATAACTCAGACGAAGCTATTGTATAAAGGTTGAAATTATTCACCCTCCCCCCCCCAAAAAAAAAAAAAAGCGTAGGCAGGTGTTACAAGTAACAAATCTCCGTGTTACCACTGAAACATTCATTGTTTAATTTCGATACATGGAGCGACGGGGGGAAAAAATTAATAGTTGAATCCTGCGTTCGGACTGGTATTCCTACTTTTTCACAATTACACTTTCACCGTGACTAATTGACAACGTGACCACCAATATGTCAAGTCAGTCACTTCACGTCTCTCAAGGTAATAAAAAAAATGAAGGTAGAATCGCTATGTGTAAATGAATGATGAAATAAGTACTTTTTGTAGGTTCAGGAGGTTAACCTGATTCTAAGTCCAAGTGAAGTTCCCTTAGCCCTAGAGGGCCATCGGGGGCAGATGAAGTGTAAAATTCATATGTTTCTGTAAACATATAAAAGGGGTTATGCGAGGTGCTTTGCTCCCAGTCGCACCCTTCCCCAGTTTAAGTCAGGTTCGTATTTAAATCTGGGTGGACTTTACAAGTTGTACACCAACTTTCGAATGGTGTCACCGAGGATCAGGACGGTACTCTTAGGTGACTTGATCCCGACTCTGTACCACTCGGCCATCCGTCCATCCTAGTTTAATTTACAATCTTTATTATCCTTGTAATAATTAATTGAGTTTTAGAGCATTTTCGAAAAAATACTCTATTGTCCCCGTTTTGTCTGTCTGTCGTCCGTCCGTCCGTCCGTCATCACCCTAGATCTCAACAACCATAAGTCTAGACCCATTATGTATATATCATTTTGTAGGTCTTGGCCTGCCAAGAAATAACTTTTCCATTTCGCGATCTGACCTCTCAGGGCGGTAAAGGGGGCCCCCCCCCCGCCGTTTTTTACTATATAAGCTATATTAATAATGGAGTACCCTATATCTCAGCAACCATAAGTCCTAGACCCATGATGTACTGTAATTGCGTAGGTCTTATTGCATGCCATGTGTACATCAAAAGTCCATTTCGCGATTTGACCTCTCAGGGCCAAAATATAAGAGTTTTTTATATACCGTTTTGCTTATATTTTAAATATAAATAATAAAAGCTAATCCAAGGGGCGTAATCATTATTTATTTTTGTAACAGTTATTCAACATGACTTACCTCCCGTATATGCATTACACAATAAAATTTATAAACATTTCAAAAAATTTACAAATATTTATTTTATTTTATTTCTAATTTTTTTTTAGTAAAACTTAATAGTTTAAAATAATTTTCAAAGAATTTTGTGAAACACATGAATTAATTTTATGTTGAAATTGCACGATTTATACTTTGTTAATATGTTACGTTAACTTTGAGACTAACATATAAATCAGAGCTCAGTGCAGTACACAATACAACAAATACTTTATTACAACTATAATACAACTTTGCTTATTTAAAGACATGAAAAAATAACACGTCCTGTGTCCAGAATGGAACAGGCTTAATTACTTGTTTTTATTGTCAGCACCGTTCTTATGTTTTGAGGGCTCTATGCACGAGGATTCCAGAGGCACTAGTGGGAACCAGGCAGATAATCCAGATGTACTAGTGGGAACCAGGGCAGATAATCCAGAGGTACTAGTTGGAACCAGGCAGATAATCTCGAGGTACTAGTGGGAACCAGGCAGATAATCTCGAGGTACTGGTGGGAAACAGATAGATAATCCAGAGGTACTAGTGGGAACCAGACGAGATAATCCAGAGCTACTAGTGGGAACCAGGCAGATAATCCAGAGGTACTAGTGGGAACCAGGCAGATAATCCAGAGGAGTACTAGTGGGAACTTAGGCAGATAATCCAGAGGTACTAGTGGGACATGGCAAAAAGCACCTGCACAAGTCCTCTTAGAAGTTGATGATTTTTGAATACTTTATGGCAGGTGGTTTTCTTTTTAAATAAGAAACCTTAATCTCTCTCTCTCTCTCTCTCTCTCTCTCTATCTCCAACCCTCGCCCCCCCATAAATATTGAAATACTGTCTGTGTGTGACATTTGATAGTTGACATGTTTTCTCAAAATTTCATTCACATACTATCTTTGTCCTTCTTATTTCGCTTAAAAAAGATTAAACTGAATAAATAATTTTTAAATCTTTTTCCTTACCTCGTCAAACACAAAACTTTGATGAGGAATGGCGGGAAATTAATGGCAGCACACTACCCCCCTTCGACAACATTCAACTAACATGGCCTATATATATACATATAAGTGTGTGTGGGAAGGGGGCACATTAGGTTTAGCTCGCGCGGTGAGCACCAGGACGATTCTCCGGCTGCAACAACCCCCCCCAGGCCTAACTACAGAACATAAATCAGGAAGTAACCAGTGAGGCAATAATCGTTTCCCCCCTCAATGTCCAGACACAGTGAGACAGTGCAGTTAGTAAACAACTCCGGATTCAGTTTTACATGATGCATTTTTCTGTCTAATAATTTCAACGGCGTTACATTGGAGCAGTGGCTGATGATCGTATGCAACAGGGACCCTAAATGACTTCGCCTTACAACTTTTTTTTACCTACCGGGGATCAGTGCGCACTCATTGATAAAATAACATACATTAAAATCGAATATGTCATTATAATACTTCAGCATCTTTAGCCTGTTCCATTCTGGACACAGGACGTGTTACTATATTTTCGTGTTATCAGTACGTATATTTAGCTTTTCAGTAAATATTTGTACACTTGCATTACGGAAATGTTCATAAATTCAATTGTCTAATGCACATATCTGAAAAGAAAATAAATGAAAATAGCTTATATAGTAAAAACGGTACCCTAAGAAACACTCCAGGAGTCAGATCGCGAAATGGACTTTTGATACAGGAATGGCAATCCAAGAGTCTTGTTCCCTCTTTGCTGCTTAGGGGAACATTGGCCAGAACATACAAGAATATATATATATATTCATCATGTGAGTCTAAAACTTATGGTTGCTGAGATCTAGGAGTGATGACAGACGGACAAAACGGAAACAATAGCGCATTCCACCGGCGGCGGAACGAAATATTTTAAGGGGGGGCAAGCCAAAATTCAACGGGGGAAAGCAAGACAAAATATGACAGAAAGACAAATTTTACCCCCTTAGTACAATAATAGAATATAGTAATTCTGTAGCAAGTATTTAATTGATATTATTAAAAAAAAATATATAAAAAAAAATAATAAAAACGAACATTGAGGCACTTCTGTCGTCAACTGCTTCGCACGTCAGTTGTTTACAAATTTAATAATAGTGAGAAATTAGATCAGAAAATTACTGATAATTATCTTGAACGATGATGAACATGAAACTGAAACAGGAAACGGGAAACTCAATAAACAAAAACAATTTATGAATAGATAATAAATAATTGTATTTTCTTTAAGAAAGAGATTACATTAGCCGTCATTCGGTAGATGGCAATACTTCTCTATATACTTATAAGACGCATTTGCTTTGTCTGTCTGTCTGTTCCCTTAAAACTCAAGATCCAGATAACAAAATAACGTGAAATTTGGTACACGTACACAAAATTACATGGGGAAGGTTCTTAAACAGGTTTCGTTCCATCTCAATGGGTACTTTAATTGTAATTAATTATTTTGGATATCAAAGACATGAAAATTGGCAAACTTTTACCCCGATTTCAGATTTTACCAGCTTCTCTACCTACATAGCTAACTTACTATAAATATGATCGGTACGGGTAACCAAATATCATTTTGCCTACTACATTATTACATTCCATTCCTTCATCCATAGGAATTGTCATCTTTCGCTACAGTCATGCCTAAGAGAGAGAGAGAGAGAGAGAGAAAGAGAGAGAGGGAGGGAGGGAGGGACGGAAAGAGAGAGAGAGGGAGAGAGAGAGAGAGAGAGAGAGAGAGAGAGAGAGAGGGGAACTGCCAAAAATGTTGTGTATCACATTGCTTTAAGATAAATGTACCCTTTTATTGCATGCAAATAAACCCTTTTTTACTCGTCTTATTTTAAATCTTAATTAAACGTCAAATTACGCTTCTTAAATAAACAGAAAACCTTACTTTAAACCCGGGCAAAGCCGGGTACTTGCAACTAATTTTAAAATATGCCACAACTCTCAATAATGCGATTACTGTAAAATGTAAATTAATTATAATTTCTTTCAAATATTAAATTTAAGAAATAAATCAAATGAATTAAGAAAGGGAAAATGATACATATAAACTAAAATAAATTACAAAGTTAAAAAAGTTAAACAAAGTTAAAATTTAGGGGGGTGCAGACTGTAAAATTTAAGGGGGGCGCCGCCACCCCTTAAAGTTTTAGGGGGGCCGCTGCCCCCCCCCCCCCTGCTTTGCCGCCAGCGGCGCATTCGACTTCTCGAAAATGCGCTAAAATGTCATTAAATTAGAGGCTTCGTTCTAACAAACAAAACAAAATCCCATGAATCAAACAAGTGTTGAAAAACGTTGGGCTAGAAATTCTTTTTGTTCAATCTATATAATGTTATTTTATGTTCCCTAACAAGATATAATTGTGTACTCCTTAATGCTCAAGTAGTGACATTATCAGGAAGCTGGTGGGGAAATATTTTTTAAAAAAAAGGACAATCGGCTCCAGCTGTCTCCCCTTGTAATGTCCAGTTCTCTCCCCCCTTAATAGTAATGTCCACTTTTAGCTGTAACGTAAATGTTGATGTTAGAAACCTGGCTTTTGGACACGCGACGGCTCACTGTACATGTTGACACTGGACAAATCTTCCTACGAGCATTACCTGGCAGGAATGTTGGGCAAGTCCAGAGCTCTGACGTGTTGTCACGGCGCCTCGATTGAGAGAGAGGTCAATTTATTATACTGTCCATATCAGTTTGAGGACCTTTTGAAAATAATACACTTGGGTATTAGAGTATAAAGGAGAGGTTGGGTGTTTGTATTATCAGAGCACTATGTATGTATGTATTTATGTATGTATGTATGTATGTATGTATGTATGTATGTATGTATGTATGTATTTATTTATGTATGTATGTATGTATGTATGTATGTATGTATGTATGTATGTGTGCATGTGTGTATGTATGTGTGTATGTATGTATGTATGTATGTATGTGTGCATGTGTGCATTTGTGCATGTATGTTTGTATGTATGTACATATGTGTGTATGTGTGCATGCATGTATGTATGTATGTATGTATGTATGTATGTATGTATGTATGTATGTATGTATGTATATGTGCATGTGTGTATGTATGTATGTATATGTGTGTGTGTATGTATGTATGTATGTGTGCACGTGTGTATGCGTGCATGTATGAATGTATGTATGTATGTATTTATGTATGTATGTATGTATGTATGTATGTATGTGTGCATGTGTGTATGTGTGTATGTATGTGTGTATGTATGTATGTATGTTTGTATGTATGTATGTTTGTATGTTTGTATGTATGTATATGTATATGTATATGTATGTATGTATGTGTGTGTGTATGTATGTATGTATTTATGTATGTATTTATGTATGTATGCATATATTTATGTCTGTCTGACTGTCTGTCTATCTATCTATCTATCTATCTATCTATCTATCTATCTATCTATCTATCTATCTATCTATCTATCTATCTGTCAGTCTGTATGTATGTCTGTCTTTATGCAAGTTTGTCTGTCTGTCTCAAAGTAAGTATGTCTGTATGTTTGTCTTCTATTTACACAAGTAGGTCTCTCTACAGCCGTGATCACACATTATTCCACATTATAAAACGCTGATAGCGCAGCCATTGTAAAGCGCTAATGAGTTTATCAAACACTGTCTTTAGAGGGCGGCTCCCAGTGTGTCTCCATGAGTAGGTCAAGGTCCCATATCACTTCCTTCAGCAATAAATACACGTATTTAGTATTTAACGCCGACTTTTTATAGTGTCTGAGATTACTTTCAATGTAAGTTCCTGAAGTTGAAGGCCGTGAGTAATGCACATTAATAGACCTCACGACGTCTCGTGCTGTAATGGAGGGTTTATTGAAATTGACAATGGCGCCCCCCCCCGTCTCACCCCCGCCCCGCCCCACACAGACTCCATTAGAAGAAGTCAAAGACCTCAGTCTGTCAATTATATAAAACAAATGAACCTTCTTTATGGTGTCCGAATCACGGTAAAAGTTCAAGGTCACGTTTCCTTTACTTAAAAATCAAAACCACAGCGCCCTCTTGTATTGCTGAGGAATTTTTATTTCTCCCGACGTCTGCCCGGAGATAAATGTTCCAATTTGATTTTCTAAAATACCGCAAATGTTCTTTTTTAAAAGTTCTAGTTTGACGTCATGTGAGTGGGAGACTTATTAAAATTGTTTTAGTTTTTTTTTATATAAAATTCTTCCTGCGGTGGGAGGCACAGACTTAAATAATTACGACAGCTCGCTGCTGCATCGTCTGACCGAACTAACCCCCTGATATTTAAGTTTTTTTTTTCTCTTGGCCTGATTCACAGACTTAATAAATCCCCATTAGTGCATGTTTCTCAACATATTCTGTTACAGCAGATAAACAATGATAACTGTTTCAATATTTTGAAGCATTTTCTTGAGTGAGCTTAGCTAGCTGGGATGAAAATGAACTTTAAAAAAAACAACATTGAAATGATGTATACGGCGGCGTGGGCGTGGGTATCGGCCGCCCAGGGCGGAAGACGATTTTGCCGCCCTCTCATTTAGGTATTTCAATTTAAGCTATACATTTTTGCCGCCCTCCCCTAAAAAGTAATAAAAAAGTGCCGCCTGGTGAGGACCGCACCCACCGCCCCCCAGGTACGCCACTGGATGTATATAATAAAAAGTAGAATTTGTTTTGTGTTTGTCGAGAAATATTACAGAAGCAATACTTTAGATTTTGTACTGATGAACTTTCTTGGGAAATTTGAGTTTCTTGTTTTTAAATTGTATTGTTTTTTTACATCCAAAATAGAATGTCAGCTTAGCGATAGAGCAATTCTACTAATTCGTATTTGGTTTTTCAAATAGAGTTTATTTAAAAAAAAAAAATCAGAGGATAATAAAATAAACGAAACAATACTAGTGTAAAAAGTAAATAAACTTTCAGGAGATCCATACATGTTGATCTATTTTATATAATATTTAAGAGAATATCAACTAGACTGTATCATCTTGGCTATACTCAATCCTGGACTGGTATCCAATTAGACTGTAATCCAAATAGACTGTATCAACAAGACTGTATCAACTAGACTGTATCAACTATGAATGACATCAACTAAGGCTGTATCACACTAGACTGTATCGCTAGACTGTATCAACAGTAAGATTGTATCATCTATCACTGTATCAAGTAGATTGCATCAACTAGACCGTATCAACTACGATTGTACCCAACTAGACTGTTCAACTAGACTGTATCAACACTAGGCTGCATCGAACTAAGCTGTACCCCAACTGACTGTATCATTGATACAGACTGCATCAAGTAGATTGTAACCAACTCGATTGAACACTCCAGACTGTATCAAGCAGTTTGAACAATCAACTAGACTGAAACAACCAGAATCAACACTAATCGTAATTGAACTCCTGACTTGTAATATCTGACTCAAAATTGTTGCAGACCGTACCAACCAGAAGCAACAACTACGACTTCATCAACCAGACCAGGTAACAACCGACTGCATCAATCAATTGTGCTTTGGTTATAGCGTAGATTACCAACGCAGCGCTAAGTGAGAAAAACAAACACTGCTTGACAGAGCAACTCAAAGACTTTGCAGATTTTTTCCTTAAAAGATAACATATTAAGAAACTGTAATATTGAACCTATCAACTGAGTATATGTTGAAGTCAAAGATCAACGTTACAGAGTTTTAAATGATTTAGTTATAAGTTTTAAATATGTTCCTTGACACGACATGCAACAACATACCAAGATAACTGTTACGGTACGGAATTCTACATTAATACGTTAAAGTACAAAGAGACGGCGGCAGCACTTCCATTATAAACGCTTTGATATGACGATTGGGCTAAACGTCTGGTCTATCATTCTATCTATTCTATCTACTTATCTATCTATCTATCATATCTATCTATCTATCTATCTAAAAATTCATCTATCATATTCCATCTATCTACTATCTATCTATCTATTCATCGTTCATCTTATCACTATTTATCCATCCATTATAAACTCAGAATTCACAAAGAGTGACCAGACAAAAAAAACACATTAAACATAAAAACACAAATATGAATAAAATACATTAAACATAAGATACACAAAAACACAAATCCACACTGTGAATAAACACACACACATTAATAAATCATTACACAAACACATAAGTGAATACAAAACACAAAAACACAAATATAAACATGATAAGAACACACAAAACACACACATACAAACATGCCACAAACACACACATACAAACACACAAAACACACATTGACACTCTCATATCAATAATACTTTTACAGGGTCTTTCATCTGATGATGTTGCAATAATACATCAAAGGTTTGGGTTGCAGGTGGTCTTTTAAATAAAATAACAAACAGTTCTTTCCTTTGACGTACATGCGCCATAGTTGTTTTCCCCTTTTGAAATTTATAAAAGCAACAGATAAATAGTAAATGAGAAAAAGAAAATTATGATTTTAATGAACTGTGCCACCTTACGGGAATGGGAATTCCGGCAATTACATGAGTCCCGCGCTTAATTTTTTTATTTTCATTCTTGAAGAGGTAGTCAAGAAGTGTAACCATACCAGGTCTGGCATAAGTCCATCTGGGGTAGATAATACATGACTATGTATTGTTACTTACATCAACTATTGTAAAGGTGAGTCGCGACGAACCCAATGCAGGTTATGAATTAAATTTAAAACTAATTATAGATCAGGAACCATGAGCATAAAATCACAATTTTATTTCTATGTAATAAAACCAAAAGATTGTTAATCTAAAAAGTCAACAACAACAACACAATAGCATTGATAAAATTTTCTTCTTATTTAATTTTATGGTAGGTCGATTTACTATGGTAGATATCGACCGGTCGACCTGAGAGTCCTGAGTTCGATCC